>OZ017741.1:63962346-64112346 GCA_963969285.1 Odontomyia ornata | reverse complement strand
TAAACGGAATGCAAACAATTTTGCACTGGATTTTGTTTTTAAGGCTCCGGGCATACGAATGCAAAAACAGAATCAATATTGGGTCACTCGTATGTCTGTCTGTCCGACTGACAACTGGTTTGCTCAGAATCTACCAGGCGGATTAAGATTAAAATTGGTGCACTTATTAATCTTTGTATCCCAAGCGTGTGCATGTAACGTAAAAAAATGTATACGTATTTTCAAAGTAGGTGTCACTGTATTGGGAGGGGAGACGCAATAAAGAGAACATATTTGCAAAGTATATCGTATGATATATCAAATAAAAGGACTATTTGTGAGAGTCTCAAATATATTTTTAGGGTTTTGTACAATGATTTTACAAAAACTACAAAAATCGCATCCTGTCTGTCCGGCCGTCCGGTATTTAATTATTATTGATGCGTTCAGCAACTGGCCAGAGGTATACAAAATGCAACCTACAGCAACATCAAAGACAATCGAACGATTTCCATTTCGCGGCAAGGACTTTGCGATACATTTGTTTCTGGTAACGGTCCGCAGCTTGTTTGAGAGGAATTTGAGAGTGTCTGCAGGGAAAACGGTATCGATCACATCACAACGGCACCTTTTCATCCCCAACCAAAGGGTCAAGCTGAGAAATTGACTCGTTGAAAACTGGATTAAAGAAGCTGGAGAAAGAAGGGAATGCCGATCAGATTTTGCGCAAGTTCTTGCTATGCTATCGTTACAAACCATCGGCAGCCCTTAGAATGAAGTCACTCTTCCAGGTCATGACCCGTCGTACTATGAAGACTAAGTCGGATTTATTGAAACAAGAGCATGACTATTCTTGCAAGCATAACAAGAATATGGAGCAGCAATTTAATCAGCACCACGGAGCCAAACGGAGAGAATTCAATGACGGCGAAGGCGTATGTGAGTGTGTGCATATATATATATATATATATATATATATATATATATATATATATATATATATATATATATATATATATATATATATATATGTGAGTGTGTGCATATATATATATATATATATATATATATATATATATATATATATATATATATATATATATTGCCACAAAAAAGTTCCCGGAAATCGCATAGAAAACGCAAAATATTTAATTATTAATCACTATTTATTTTGTCGCCTTCAAAGTAACCCCCATCAGATGAACTACACATACGCCAACGATTTTTCCAGTCCTTGAAACACTTTTCATGAGCACAGCGAGTTTTGTTTTACATTGTGACAAAAAAGTACCCAGAATTCGCAAATAGCACGCAAAATATTTAATTATTCATCAAAATCACATGGAGACAAATCTGGTGAATACGGCTAACGATCGATGGTATTTTGTGTGTTTTTGGCTTTAAGTTCGATGACAAAAAAAAAAATAAATCACAAAATCACAAAAATCGTAATACTGAGGTGTACCGACTTAAGTAGCTACTGTAAGCAAACTGGTTAACAAATCGGGCTCATATTTGGCGTAGTAACATAATTGACAGCCCTACTAACTTAACAAAATACCTTTCTTTGAAATATCATTTATCCGGGCAATTTAAATTACATTTTTCGGGCATCTTATATAAATATATATATATATACATATATATATATATATATATATATATATATATATATATATATATATATATTTATATATATATGTACATATATATATATCTATATATATATACATACATATATACATATATATATATATATATATATATATATATATATATATATATATATATATTTATATGTACATATATATATATATATATATATATATATACATATATATATATATATATATATATATATATATATATATATATATATATATATATATATATATATGTATATATATATATATATACATATATATATATACATATATATATATATATATATATATATATATATATACATATATATACATATATCAAAATTTCAAAAGTACTGAAGGAACCCTGAAAAATTGTTTTGTTTTTTTATCAAAGGTAGTCGAGTGGGGTATTAGATGGAAGACCTTGACTAGAAACTTCAACAATCTGAAATTAAAAAATAATTTTCCAGAACAAGAGTTCCAAAAAAAGGCAAAATGTATGGAAATCTCTTCTCTTTCCCGAGCCCTATATATTGATACAGGCCCAATCTGCTGGCCTGTAAGCAAGCATTCAAAAAATAAACGGAATGCAAACAATTTTGCACTGGATTTTGTTTTTAAGGCTCCGGGCATACGAATGCAAAAACAGAATCAATATTGGGTCACTCGTATGTCTGTCTGTCCGACTGACAACTGGTTTGCTCAGAATCTACCAGGCGGATTAAGATTAAAATTGGTGCACTTATTAATCTTTGTATCCCAAGCGTGTGCATGTAACGTAAAAAAATGTATACGTATTTTCAAAGTAGGTGTCACTGTATTGGGAGGGGAGACGCAATAAAGAGAACATATTTGCAAAGTATATCGTATGATATATCAAATAAAAGGACTATTTGTGAGAGTCTCAAATATATTTTTAGGGTTTTGTACAATGATTTTACAAAAACTACAAAAATCGCATCCTGTCTGTCCGGCCGTCCGGTATTTAATTATTATTGATGCGTTCAGCAACTGGCCAGAGGTATACAAAATGCAACCTACAGCAACATCAAAGACAATCGAACGATTTCCATTTCGCGGCAAGGACTTTGCGATACATTTGTTTCTGGTAACGGTCCGCAGCTTGTTTGAGAGGAATTTGAGAGTGTCTGCAGGGAAAACGGTATCGATCACATCACAACGGCACCTTTTCATCCCCAACCAAAGGGTCAAGCTGAGAAATTGACTCGTTGAAAACTGGATTAAAGAAGCTGGAGAAAGAAGGGAATGCCGATCAGATTTTGCGCAAGTTCTTGCTATGCTATCGTTACAAACCATCGGCAGCCCTTAGAATGAAGTCACTCTTCCAGGTCATGACCCGTCGTACTATGAAGACTAAGTCGGATTTATTGAAACAAGAGCATGACTATTCTTGCAAGCATAACAAGGATATGGAGCAGCAATTTAATCAGCACCACGGAGCCAAACGGAGAGAATTCAATGACGGCGAAGGCGTCTTTATCAAAATGTACACCGCCGATGAATGGAAATGGTCACCAGCAACTACTCGTATTGTGAAAAGGTTTAGTGCAGTCCATTACTTGGCGCTTTAGGAGGGTCTGTCGTGTGATCGCGAAGTCAACGTTCATGCAAACCAAATCAAAAAACGGTTTACTTCTTCTGTTTTTATAATTATTTTTCGAAAATACGTGGCGACTTTTGTATTGACTTCTTTAACTTTCTTCAATTTTTTCTTGGCAACAACTTACCTTTCTTAGTGAACTCCGGTTGTCCATGATATTGAGTGCCTTCTCTCCATATTCGATGAAGTAAAGTCATTCGCATGACCTTTAATACTTTCATACTTGTCTTTCTTCAAATCTCTTCGAGTTAACGTTTCCTTTTGAAAATGGTCATCAATTTTTAAAGCCGAAATTGAAAGTATAGACTAAAAGTTTCATTCAAAATAAAATACAGGTTAAAGCTATCCAATTTTTATTTCATTCAGCAATGAATTGACAACACATTTTACCTCTACTTATTTTTCAAAAGTCAACCAATTAACCAAACTTCCAATTGAGTACACATAAAAATAAAGCGGTCGAACTCAATAAAATAAAAATACAACAGAAATTCTTTGCCCTCTGTCGCATATTCAATTTTTAATTTCGAATAAAGTCAAGGGTGAACAATCATTTTCGATGCTCCGAACAAGTTTTCATCATTTCATTGTCTATTGAACATATGTAATTATATTTCTTTTCATTTCAATAAAAACATTTAAAATTGATACATTCGTAAAGCGTACAGTTAAAAGAGATGCTATTGACTTTTATTGAAAACTTTTTCCATAATATCGCATATGAGTTCATTTAAGGGTGTAATAACTGAACCGATAAAATTCAAAATTGCCACCTTTAATTATCGAAATCGCTTTTGCATTTTAAATGTAATTATTTGTTACTGAACGATTTTAACGACAAGCATTGATTGATTGAATAGCACGATAGCCAGAGATAATTTCAAAGTTTTAACGTTAATCGAGCAAACATTTCTCCTTTTTCGTGACATTCATCATAATTATTTTGCTTCCTTTTTCTACTCTTTGCTTTAGTTAATATCCAACATAAATGTCTTGCGTAGGTCATGATGAAATTTATTCTTACCCATTTCTGACTATGGCAGTTTACAGACTTCACCTTCAGAATTGTGTGTCCAAAGTCAAACCTTATAACAAATAGTAACTCTAACTAACCAAAAAAGTGAGAATCCTTGCTGAAAATCAAACCAAACTCGAGCAAAGACGTCAGGGCTAGACTAATATGGCAACATGTACTTCCAAGAAAATTGTACAGATTCCTCTAGAATTTTTAACAACAAACGTATAAATATACCTATGTGTGCATATATATCTTCATCTATCTAGCCGTGGTTGACTTACGTGACAAATCCTTTTTATCTGTCCAAAATACGTGACATGAATAGAAGGAAGAGTGTTTCGTTCCTGATAGGCACATGAGCAACATGCTTGGCTGGAATACAGACAATACCACACGTTGAACATCACGCACAAAGTCACTGATAGCTGGTAACGTAAATATTAAATTGATTACGATTCATACAATGGGTGAACTTAGAATGTATTGGATGTGCATGCAGGATATAAACGAAAAATTATATAGATTAGTTTGTCTGGCAAGGACGATGTGAATTAACTCATGTGGGATTTGAATTAATTTAATTTTGCGAGTTTACTTGCTCTGTAATGATTGATACCCGGTTTTTGACATTCAGATTTTCGCTAGAGGTAGGGAGTGCAGGTTTAGTATGGTTTAGAAGCTTTTTTATTCCTGTTTCTTATGAATAAAGGGCTTCGATTCGAAAGAGTCGGCAATGTGATCGCCAGTAGCGTTTGCTGATGATATAGGGAGACTAAAAAGTTTCAGCAGCTTGCAACAATAATTAAAATTGTGAAGCGATGTGCAACTCTATATGGAAATTGGCGAATAAAAGTCAATGCGCAGAAGTGCAAAACAATTTTGCTTCATACAACATTGCAGTAGGCCAGTTGAGACCTGAAACATAATTGGAAGGATTCCCACATTATGGCTGGTGAGGGTAGTTCAGAACGGGTTTCACATAAATCCTGTGTTCGATACCTCGGTTTTGATCTCAAACAGTATATTTACTAAAGTGAACATGCTTATTTCTGCTCAGTAAAGCACATTGATGAAGAAGGTCAAAGTTATATGTTACAATACTCTAGCTAGTCCAGTTTTAACATATGGATATTAGATCTGGTATAATCAGAGTACTTATCAGCTTAAGACCACGCTCTGCCGTGATGACATCGGCAATATCATCGCTGATGAAAATAGGATCAAGGTAGGATGGGCATCATATTTCCAGATCCTCCTAAATCTTCCACCCAGCTCCAGAACATCGGATCCTAAATATATTGCTGGGGAGCTTCCGTTAGCCCTTCCAACTCTGGATAAAGTTTGTTCCACCATTAAAGCCCCAAAAGAACGATAAAGTGCCGGGCATCGATGAGATTCCAGTGGAGTTCGTTAAATATGGTGGCAGCGGTGTTCATGAAGCAATTCATAAAGTCATCCAGCGCGTTTAGTAACAAGATCATGTACCAAACGAATGGAGCGAATGAATTATATTCCTTATCCAAAAACAGGTGACGAGCTACAGTGCGAAAATTATAGAGACATATCACTACTTTGTATGGCGCACAACATATTTTCAAAGATCTTAGAAAATCAAATGAGATCATACACCAAAAGTATTGTTGAGGAGTACCAAGGTGGCATTAAAGCAACTAGATTGACGATAGACTAATTGTTCATAGTGAAGCAGACACTTGAGGAATACTGGAAGCTCAACATAGACGTACACCAAATTTTCCTTGACTTTAACCAAGCATACGACAGTATTGGTCGTAACGTACTGTACCAAGTAATGCTTTGCTTTGGCATCCTAGCCAAATTAGTCCGTCTTACCAAAATGACAATGATGTTGAAAACCTCCCAAGTCTGCATCAAGAACTAACTTATGGGTGCCTTTGACAAAAATTGTAGTAATCGAGCAATCCGCATAGGCAAACTACTCGAGGAACCTTCCCGAAAGGACAATAGGACTGGAGGCGGTGGCTCTTCTATTGTGTTGTTCGATAATACATGTCGTTTCTTTCTCATAGATGACGTGAACTGCATATTTCATTTAGTAGTGATCACGTGGCTTATATAATTATATACTATTTTAAAGATTAGACTTTTAACTATCTTCAGTCAAAAACTGAGCGTCATTAGTAAACAACAAGTTGGTTGAAAATAAACTTGAAAATGGACAATCAAAGAGAGCATTATCAGTATATTTTATTGTTTTACTTCCGAAAGGTTGTGTGAGTGTGTGAGTTTTATGGTCAGGATTGCCTTACTGAACGCCAGCATTAGCGTTGGTTTGCTCCAGCAACTGTATAAGGAGCTGTAACTTGTTCCAACTAACGACCCAATTAGAAACATTGTGATGCAAGCGATGCACGACATCTGTAAGCACTCATCCACCACGGATAATGGAGTGAATGAAAATTATACCAATTACTTTTTGGAAGCTACTGCTACTGGTTTCACACCATTGGGTACTGCAAATAATTCACCTCCCATGCAATTTCATAGCAGTCAGCCTGATAAACAAGCTCAACACTTTCAAATGCAAATCTAAGATTTATATACACAACAAAAGATCCAACTATCGCCACAACCAATGGCACAAGCAAATCATTATGGACAATTTTTATTTCATACTATTAAATTGTACTTGCATCAGAATTACGAATTGTTTCGGATGATTCTTCCAAATGCAAAGACATGTACATACAAGAAAAATTCCATGAAATCGGTAATAACCCATTACAGCGAGTAACGGAAAGGGGATTCTTGTTGGTAAGAAGTTGCAAGGCAGTGTGCGATAACTAAGGAGTTGTTGGTAGGTCGGGAACGGTGGTGGTTGAGCGGGATAATTTTGAAGCGCTGTCGTGCAGTTCGGATACTGATGTTTTTGTGAAATTGTCCGGAAATAATTCGTTTCTTACACATTGTGGATTATAAACGTTGTTTTAACAAGTGTGAATTGCGTTGATGCGAAGTAAAAATTATTTTTGAACACATTAAAAAGCGAAACTTGTGAGTCAAGTGAAACAAGGCTCTGCGAATTTTAAGGTTGATTACGTTCGTTGCGTTGGACGTACTTGATTTCTAGTCGCCAAAGAATACAGCTCGCAAAAAAAAATATTTTATTCAATTTTGACGATCTTGAAGATCAGCTGCATGCACAAGAAAACAAGTTGAAGTAGCAGGAGAGTGCTACTGCCAGAAGGATTTTGTAAATAATTAGGAAATCAAACAATATTTTCTGCCTATCAAAACTTGACTAATATACAGATTCCATAAATTGAATTCAAATAACTAAGTCCTGGCTATTATGTTTTTAAATTTTCCGCCATTTTGATTCAAGTATTTTGACTCCGTCACCTAATTAGTCATAATGACACATCAACATTACAAACCATTTCTAATTTTTTTATAAAAATTCTTACATACAAGTATTTGTAGTGTCTAGGTCCGCTGCAAACGTGTATCTCCCTAGTAGCACGTGCTAATGTTGTTGTAATTGGTAAATTATGGTGTAATTTCCAGAACACATACAATTGACGTCAAAAATTTAAATTGTAGCTTTTGGAAAATTTAAGGATATATATATATATATATATATATATATATATATATATATATCTTTATATACATATAAATATTTATATAGAGCCAAATATATCTTCATTTCTTCATTTCTGTAAATGATTCAGTTCTCCCAATGAATACCTTTCTGTAGTTCGTCCATACAATTTACGTGGCTAGCCTTTTGCGGTTTTCGCAGTCTTGTAATCGTTGAGATATCTAGCTCGTCAAAAATTTCACACAGCTCATGGTTGTATCGAATTTGGTTTCTAGCTTTGCTCCTATTATTCAACTCAGGATCTGTTTCTCGAAGGCGTCCAATATATTTGCGAATGCTTGGGTTAGAGTCCATATTTCACATCGGTCACATAATACAGGCCTTATCACAGATTCTTATACTTGTACTTTGAGCCTTGTTTGCCTGTGTATGCCACTGTTCTTCAAGATTGTCAAAACTGAATAAAATATTTGATTTGCAACCTGTATTGTTGGGCGTATTTTGTCTCTTCCAGTACCTTTTCTCGTTATTTTGGTGCTTACACACACACACACACACACACACACACACACACACACACACACACACACACACAAATTTATATTGTATTCCTCAAGTGTGATCTTTTGGGAATTTTAAGTATTTTTCCTCAACAGTGAAGTGAATTTTGTTTGATATTCATTGATTTGTAGCCCTACTAGTTTTGCTTCCTTGTTGAGTTTCAGGAAGAGTTCTTTAGCATTTGTTAACGATCACGACAAAATATTGATGATATACGCGAAAGCAACCACTTGGCAGAGCTTGAATAGTAACGAACCTCTTGTTGCTTTCTTATAACGTATTTCAGAACTAAATTGAATGGCAATTGGGTCAGCCCGCCTCCCTGCTATAGTCCGATATTTGTGTCAAAGGCATCGGCGAGTTGGTTATTGATGCGACTTGGGAGGCTTTCCACGTCATTGTCGTTTTAGTAAGACGGACTAGTTTGGCTAGGATACCAAAGCAAAGCATTATTTGGTACAGTAAACTATTAGCGATGTGTCGTACGCTTGCTTAAAATCAATGTGTGTGGCTATGTTGAACTCGCAGCATTTCTCAAGTACCTACTTGACTGTAAACATTGCTCTATCATCGATCTACCTGCTCTAAAGCCACCTTGATTGTCCCCAATAATACGGTTGGCGTATGATTTTGTAAGCCGTTAAAAGTAGTGATATACGAGTATTTCGATAGTTTTTCCTCTTTAGCTTGCTAAATTTTTTGTGGCAGGGGAATATAATTAATTGGTTCTGCTCGTTTGGTATTTTTTATTAATACCAAATGTGCTGAAGGACTTTATAGTTGGCTTTCTGAACAGCGCCCCAAACAGATCCCTACTGGAATGTCATCGATGCCCGGCACTTTATTATTCTTTTGCCTTGATAGTGTAATAAAACTTCACCCAGAGTTAGTGAAGCAGTATAAGATCTCCAAGAATGTTTTACCGCTCCGATGTTTTGGAGCTATGCGAAGAATTAAAAAGGTTTCTGAAATATGATGGCTACATCCCTTAATCCTGTTTTCATCCACGATAATGTTGCCGATGTCATCATGGTAGAGCGTATTCTTAGGCTGATAACCTCGTTTCATACTTTTTATTACTTTGAATGTTTGTCTCAAGTTCTTCTCACTAAACTTACATTTTTGCTTTCCAATTGGTCGTCATTAATATAATGATATTTTCTTTTATTAATTCTAATCATTTTAGTTTATTCTCTATTCATCCGAGATTTTGATAATTTTCTCTCTTCATCCTGGATTTCCTTCTTTAATATTGTTTACATATCTGGTTATTTTTATGCAACGCATCCTGGCACTCATCATCGAATCAATCATTTTTTGTCCGTCGGGCTTGTTTTAGGATCGGCTTTTCTGCCAGAGTCTTCATTGCTGTGTTCATTTCCTACTGCAGGTCGTTACTTGTTTTCAGCTATGTGTTTGATAGGATGGGAACTAGCTGTTCGTTGAGGTTCTCCATGAAACTTTTTGCTACATACGTCGTTTGAAGTCTGTGTATATTTAAATGATGTAAAGTACTGATCTTCATCGAACACGCCTTTGACATACGCCATCAATAGATTGACTTGATCAAGTAATGATCTGAGTTAAAATTGGTTCCTCAGTATGTATGGACGTCAAGTATGCTCGAGGCCAATCTTTGTTGGATCAAAATATGGTCGATTTGGTTTTGTGTGGTGCTATTCTATGATACCCAGGTCATTTTATGTATGCGTTAATATGGGAGGCAAGTCGAACCTACGACTAGATTTCTGCTAAATGCAAAGTCAATCAGGCACTGGCCATTGTCCTTTGTTTCACAATGGCCGCTATACCCCCCGTATTTCACCGATGCGATAACTTTTTGCCAACCTCAGCGCTGAAATCACCCAGAATTATTTTTGTGTCATCTGTAGGCAATGAGTAAACGAGTCCTTCCTGGTGATTTTAGATCGTTTCCTTCATTCGGGGCATGCACATTCATCAGCCAAATCTTGAAAAATATTGCTGTTATACAAATTTCAAAAAATTGTTCCTTGACTGCCTTAAAATCAAGATTTGTAACCCTCAGTAATGAGAATACAAAAAAAAATTCAGCCTGTATACTTTAACGTATATCTGGCAACCGCTGGCTTCTGGTCTTTACTAAGTTGCTGTAACTCACTTTTCCAAACAGTGAAACTGATTTCGGTCCGATTCCATAAACTTTATTTTATACTTATTAGGGTATTTCGAAACTGGTGTCACGACAGTTCTGTCTTTCCGTCGGTTTGTCCATCCGTGCGGCACAGCCATTTTTCCTCAAATCTACAAAAGCTACATCAAAAGCGGCGACTGCATGAAAGTTTCAGTACAAAAAAAAATTGAGGGTTTTAAGGGGTCCCTCATACTCGTACGTGGAAGTGATCTCTAAAAAAAAATTTTCGCATAGATAACCCACAGAGGTGCGAATGAAAGGTTTCGACGAGAAGAATTAAAGTTAAGTGTTGAGGGGAACGGAGGAGGCAAAATATGTGGAAATTCTATGTTAACACTATTTCATTAAAACTGAAAATGACGCCTCTTTGCCCTATATATATATATATATATATATATATATATATATATATATATATATATATATATATATATATATATATATATATATATATATAGATATATATATATATACATAAATATGCAGTGAACGCTCTTTGACGTGAACGTCCACTAACCTGACCGTCCGGTGATTTGACCACTTCTTGCCTTCCATTCTCTTCGTAGCTTTCATACATCTCATGGTTGTATCGAATTCGCCATTGGTCCCCATCCAGCTTCGCTTTGATTATTCGCTTCAGGACCCGTCGCTCAAAAGCGTTCAATATATTTTCGGATGCTTGGGTTAGGGTACATGTTTCACAGCCATAGCATAGCACAAGTCTTATCACAGATTTGTATAGTTGGAGGTTTGTTTTTTTGTGTATGTAGCTGGTCTTCAAGATCATCAAAACTGAAAAAAATATTTTATTTTCAAGCTGTATTCTTCGGCGTATTTTGTCTCTTTCATAACTGGTTCTCGTTATTTTGACGCCTAAATATGTACACAAATTCGCTCACATTTTTGATAGTGTATTCGCAAATATGATATTTTGTGTGCTTGAGGTATTTTTCCTGGATTGCATCATGAGCTTTGTTTATTTTCATTGATTTGTAACCCTACTAGTTTTGCTTCGGTGTCGAGTTCCAGGAAGAGTTCTTTGGCAGTTGTTAATGAGCGTGACAAAATATTGATGTCGTCCACATAGGCTACTACTTGGCTCGCCTTGTACCTTAGATATATGCTTTCATCACATTTATTGATGCTTATACAGTTTTGATGGCAAAAATATTAAGATTACTAAGCCTACTATTTTTAGCAAAGTTCAACGAATTTCAACCTTTATGTTATTTATGCGAAAATTTCGTACATTTCTCCTGCTCTTTCATTCGTTCGTCACTGGTAAAGGAATTTTAAGACCTGTTTTGAAAATATCTCATTAAGACCTTGTATTTGATACTCCACTTGACCACCTTTTATGAGAAATTTTTTGGAGGGTCACTTCTCTTTATGAGAGGACGCCCTTAAAAGTCTTTGAAATTTTCTTTGTAGAAGTCATAACTTGCGACCTTTTTACAAAGTTTTATGGCTTTAGCTTCTATAGTTTCGAAAGAAAACTGCTGCGACATACAGACGGATGGACACAGGTACCGATTTCAACAGGGCTTTGTTGTGTTAAAAATTGACTTTTAGCTTACGGCTAATTTGTTCGAAATTAATTCTGATAAATTTTAATGAAGAACAATATCTTGTACTAGCATATTAACATCACAACACTCCTAACTTGCATGTTAAAACTTATCTCTAACTTTTCAAAAAAGAAAAAAAAAACTTATCACAAACATACAACAATGACATGAAAACGAACGAACAATAATGAGCGCGAAATTAAAAAGGAAATATTAAAAAACACAAACCACGAATAATTTAGCAATTGTCATTCAGTCACCAGCTCGACCAGTCTCAACAAAGCTAGGAAATGAGTATCTCCATTGGACTTGCTGATCTAGGAGTATATATTATCTTCCTAACGGTGCCCCATCTATACTTAATGTGTGCTATATAACCGGAGTATTGTCAGAATTAAGAACATGCCGATTTATATTCGAATACACGAACGCTTCTGGAGGAATGAACCCAGTATTGGGACAAGTCTCAATGTTCTTGCCTGTAGCGTGGGACGGCTGCGAGATCCAGGAGTTTCCGCTGATAGCTACAGACTTTGCCATATTATTTTGAAGTATTTTCAAAATAAAGATGCCAGCTCTCATCCCTTCAACAGTTTGATAAATTTTTTGATTCTATATATAGTGCTTCCAATCTGTCTGAAGCTTTTTGTACAGTCCAGTACATATATGAAGACATTTCCTTTCGAAAACTCTTAATACAAATATTCACATTGTACTAGCACTCTGATAATATCAGGTCTGACATCCATATGTCAAGTTTGGTCGAACTAGTCTATTGTCGTTCAGATATAATGTCATTTTCGCCATGTGTTTTTTTTATACCTCCACTACCTACCACTCTCTCCATCACTCTTTCATCATCGCACAATGCTCGTGCGATCTGCATTTACATTACGTCGCTTGGTCCTTTGTGTCACCCAGACAATGTTTAATACATCGGCATAGGGGGGCACACAATATAATGTGAACTAGTCCTTTCATGAACATCTAGTCCAAAAATCATGATTAGCTCTCAGAGATAAAAAAATTCAATATAATACGACGCATTCAAAAAAAACTCTGAGTAACTGTCACTTCAGTATCCCGCGGATAGGGTCAAAAAAACTCCCTAAGATACTGGGCTCATAAAAGCATAATTACAGGTCCACGCTTCAATCAGTGCTCATTAAATGCTCGCTTAGTCTTTTCTGAAATACCAAAAGTGAGTTTGTTATATACTCGTATAGGCAGAGCATCATTCGTTGCATCGTTCTTTAGACGATCCGTTCTGGCAAAAAGGTATTACGAATTGATCTGCATTCCTCGCATTATATGGGTTGATCTGTGATACCTTAAATACTGGTGTTCGTTCCGATCCATTAGTTTTTAAATTTTTGTAGATAAACTTAGCTTTCTCTATTATAATGATTTGACTAAAGGTTAATGATTTTACCAATTGGCAAACCAAATAGTTTGATTAAGCATTGGCAGCTTCAGAATATTTTTATACGCTTTGGTCAGCACCCTGAATATACTGTTTAAATGTTGCTTTGCTGATTGACTCCAAATAAGTACTCCATAATGCAATTTCGTCAGGACAAACACATTTAGAACAAGTTTCTTGATGTGCATTGGAAAATCCTCATATCTTCTTAAAAATCCTATTATTGGGGCTGATTTCCTCCTTAAGCTTTTTATGTGTGGCAACCAGGTCATACGATGGTCTATGCTAACACCAAGATATTTCATTTCTAGCACTCTTTGCAATTTTTCACCGTTAATATTTAGTTCGACTTCTCTGTCTCCTTTGTTCTTTTGCTTAAAAACAATATATTTTGTAAGAAAATTTTGTTTGAGGATTGCTGGTTGTCCTAAGTGAAAGAACTACATTGTTCTTTCACCCGAGCATTTTAGCTATCAACATAATAGCATTATTCGCTCGATGGACTTCAGCTGGTTCCAGCATATAGGCTGGTTCCATTAAAAATCTCGCAGTTTCGTACGAGGTGACCGATATATTCCTCAGGAGCTGCCACATCAGTCACCTCGGGGCAGCTCGACTGCGGGGTTCCAGATGACCACGAACCCATACATATATATATGTTGCAGCATGGCAGTGCTGCAAGCTCTATCGAGCAGTAATTTCCACATTTACGCAGTGGTGGCGAACTTATAAGAAAATTTTGTTTGAGGATTGCTGGTTGTCCTAAGTGAAAGAACTACATTGTTCTTTCACCCGAGCATTTTAGCTATCAACATAATAGCATTATTCGCTCGATGGACTTCAGCTGGTTCCAGCATATAGGCTGGTTCCATTAAAAATCTCGCAGTTTCGTACGAGGTGACCGATATACTCCTCAGGAGCTGCCACATCAGTCACCTCGGGGCAGCTCGACTGCGGGGTTCCAGATGACCACGAACCCATATATATATATGTTGCAGCATGGCAGTGCTGCAAGCTCTATCGAGCAGTAATTTCCACATTTACGCAGTGGTGGCGAACTTATAAGAAAATTTTGTTTGAGGATTGCTGGTTGTCCTAAGTGAAAGAACTACATTGTTCTTTCACCCGAGCTTCTCGTACGAAACTGCGAGATTTTTAATGGAACCAGCCTATATGCTGGAACCAGCTGAAGTCCATCGAGCGAATAATGCTATTATGTTGATAGCTAAAATGCTCGGGTGAAAGAACAATGTAGTTCTTTCACTTAGGACAACCAGCAATCCTCAAACAAAATTTTCTTATAAGTTCGCCACCACTGCGTAAATGTGGAAATTACTGCTCGATAGAGCTTGCAGCACTGCCATGCTGCAACATATATATATATGGGTTCGTGGTCATCTGGAACCCCGCAGTCGAGCTGCCCCGAGGTGACTGATGTGGCAGCTCCTGAGGAGTATATCGGTCACCTCGTACGAAACTGCGAGAATATATTTTGTCTTTGTAGTGTTCAATACTAGTTTGTTTTCAATTAACCACTGCTAGAATTTTCCTAGATCCTCGTTGATAGTGTTCTCAATGGCAGTTTTTTCTCGTCCTGAATGAAGTAGAACTGTATCATCAGCATATAATATGTGATATCCCGTCAGCCCACTTGTATTTAGATTATTTGTGTATAGCAGGAACAAAGTTGGGCCAAGTATTGAGCCTGGGGCAACTCCTGTTTTCGTACGTGCTTGATCGCTCAGGACAATGTTGATTAAAGTTCTCTGCGATCTTCCCTCCAAGTAACTCTTAAACAACTGCTAAGGGCTACCCTGAGTACCATACGATTCAAGTTTACGAAGCAAGAGGTCATGATCAACTGTATCAAATGCTAGTTAGTTTTCATATCTGAGTACCCTGAGTACCATACTGTTACATGTACAAATAATTTTGCGAGCTACTGTCGCAATTGTTTTCACAACAATGAAGAACACGAATTCACTCGAAGACACGAGAACCCAACAAGCATGATCAACATCTGCAAGTGACGTCACTCCATTCATTAAATTTTCTCGAATCTACCAGCTACCTCTCGGTAGAACATTCGCCAATAAACGAGAAATGGGTGAATAGGTAGAGACCCTATATAAAGGCGAGCTGAATGAATGGGGGAATCATCATTCATTCGACCGCGATAAGAACTGCGAAAGTGTGTGGGAAGTGTGTTTCGTAATAGTGAAGTGATTTAGAAGACAATTGCGATAAGAAATTTATGGACAAGTGTTAGATTTTATTTTAATAGTGAAAATTAAAGTTAGTGAAAGTGTTAAACTGATTATTGTGCATTTTCTTGAATTAAATAAACTCTTTTAACTTAAATTAAAAGACATTGCGTTTTCACTTTCCCGGAACGTTAAAATTATAGGCCGCTAACCAATAACACGCGACAGTGGTGTCGAGAAGTGCGATTGAAATTTTGAAGTGAAAACGTTTAAACAATTTTAAAGTGCACAATTGTGAAAAGTAACTTAAAAAATAGCCGAAACAATAAAAATGCCAGGAAATTTACATCTTAAAATTAATCAATTGAGCATATCGGAGCTCAAAGAGGAGTTGGAACAACGAAATCTGGCTACACAAGGTACAAAGGCCATACTGATTGCACGCTTGCGTGATGCGATCGAGTCAGAAGGCGTGAATCTGGATTTGGGTGAGCTCTCAGATGCAGAAAAAGGCGCAGAAGGTGGTGAAGCCGGAACACCAAAACCAAAGGAACCAGAAAATGCGCTGATGCAGATGTTGATGCTGATGCAGCAAGAGCAGCGACAACAGTCATCCAATTTAACAGCGAAGTTAAATGAACAATCAGCGAAGCTAAGCGAACAATCAGCGCAGCTAAATGAACAGACATCCAGTTTAGCTGCGAAGTTAAATGAACAATCAACGAAGCTAAACGAACAATCAACGAAGCTAAGCGAACAATCAGCGCAGCTAAATGAACAGACATCCAGTTTAGCTGCGAAGCTAAACGAACAATCAGCGAAGCTGGACCAACAAGCGATCGAAATCAAGGCAGACATCGCACAGAAGCTGGAGAAACAGTCAATCGAAATAAAAGCGGAGCTCGGTCATCTGAACAAACAAATTAAAGGCGTCGAGGAAAAGGTTGACCAGGTCGAGGAAAAGGTTTACCAGGTCGAGGAGAGAATTAACCATGAGATCAGCCAGGTCGAGGAGAGAATAAACCATGATATCAGCCAGGTAGAGGAGCGAATCAACCATGAGATGGGAAAAATGAAAAAGGAATTCGAAGCAGCAAAGGCAGTAGTAACCTCTTCACCAGCCTCGCTTATAACCGCAGCGCAAAGCACATCCAGAAATGTCCAAGCACCAATATTCGATGGGCAAACGGTCTGGAGTATTTACAAAACCCAGTTCGAAGCAGCCGCTCGCATAAATCACTGGAATGAACAGGAACGAGCAACTGCATTGATTCTTGCTCTAAGAGGCCCAGCTGCCGAGCTGTTGCAGACGATCCCCGTTGAATTGCACTCAAACCCGAATGCTATAATGAATGCGCTCGACATGCGTTATGGAGACGATCATCTAAAGCAGATTTATCGGTCACAGCTAAGGCATCGAATGCAGAAGTCTGGTGAAACCCTACAGCAGCTAGCCCAAGACATTGAGCGACTGGCACTTTTGGCTTATCCAGCCTACGACCCAGAACATCGAGATGATGCAGCGGCAGAGGCATTCATCAGCGCACTAAAAGACCCGGAATTGCAACAAGCCGTGCGTTTAGCTCAAAAGCAAACGGTTAAGGACGCATTGGCTTATAGTCTGAACTTTGAGGCAGCGAAAAATGTGACTCGTACCACTGTCCGGGTTCGTGAGGTAGTGACAGACGAGTGCAGGTGTGAGCGCGTGGAAATTGAGCGAGACCCGCATGTAAATGGTGCGCCTAGATGCTGGAATTGCGGAGAGAAGGGGCACCTGCAAAGAGACTGCAAGAAGCGAAGAAAACCGAGCTATTGTCCAGGGTGTGCAGCTAGGAGGAGATCCAGACCGAGTCAGGAGCCCAGAATGGAAGCCCTTCAAACAGAGGGGTCGGGAAACATGTAAGAGCCAACTTCGTGGGGCAGAGGTTGGCTAGGAGGATCGACGTCCCCAGCACCACCATCACCGTGTCAAGATTACATCGTGGAGAAGCGGACTTATGCCTTCCGGGTCAAGTTGACGGAGAACACTGCACCATAACAATCGACACTGGTGCAACCCGATCGATTATCCGACCAGACCTAGTTAGACAGCAACAACTTCACAAGGGCAGAATTTTCTCACTACGGACAGCTACGGGAGAAACTGCACCTGTTCATGGAGAGGTCAACCTCCAGATACAGTTGGGAGACCTTGTGTTCCGACATAATTTTCTGGTCGCGAACATTATGGATGACTGCATTCTCGGAATGGATTTTCTGCGACCACATGGAATCACGTTGGACTTGGGAAAACGTGTCTTGAAATGGCAGAATGTCGAAGTACTGATGGAGGATCCCAGCGTCCAAATCCCCAAGATGAATGTAGTGGTATGTACTGACACTGATGTACCGAATTCTTCCGAAAGCATTGTATGGGCCAAGCTTGATGGTGATTCTGGAGACTACCGATCTTATCTGATAGAGCCAACGAAGACGTCCGCATTGCGCAGTTTGATTGTAGGACGAAGCCTTGTAAGATCTTTAAGGAATGGATATGTGCCGGTTAGAGTCCTTAACACCGCAGACTCAACCACGAGCATCAAAGCGGGAGAAGTCATCGGCAGCTGCCAGCCTGTTTCCACCATCTGTAATGAATTTTTCTACCTTCAGCTCGAACGCGGAACCGACCTCTCATCGGTTCTAGACGTTAAGTCTGAGTAGTGCCAACGGATGGTACCAACAGGTCAACCAATCCGTGCACCGTAATCCATTCACGCGGTGACTGCTTGTCGGCCAGCTAGTTCGGAGAGGATTTCGGTCGCGGGTCTCCGAATGGATTACGCTCAATCACAATATTTCAGTCACCTGAACTTGCCCGTTTTTCAAACGCGTCAACAATTACTCATCCAGAACGAGAAACCTACATTACGTTAGTTCTGGATGTGATCTATCCACAGATCTCAAATCAAAAACGCTACAAAATCCCATAGGCGCGTTACCGAAAAATATACTACTCGAACTTAAACCGAAGAAAACTACTCTAAAGAAATGGCGAAACAAACAAAGGTACCGCGTACCGAGCGCGACGCGAAACCGACTTCAGCGGATTTGGCGAAACCCTAACGTCGCGACGGCATACCTACCTTACACTCTCTGTTCCCCCTGAAAAAGAACGAGTCACTGAAAAGGAAAGTCGTTAGTTATCTTTTAGCAATTCATTTTTAATAATGTAAAAATTTTGAACAAAACATAATATTTGTATTGTTTCATTTTTTGTTCTTTTTTTTTTTACGCTTAATTTAAAATACTATTTAGTAGATATTTAGCTTTGTAGCTTAACAATACTCATTTATTTATAATTATTTCTTGATTCATGGATGTTCTATCTGTTTGATATATATTTGTTGTATCGCACCTTAGTTATTTTGAAAATCTACAAGTCATTTTGATCTTGGTTTAAGTAAAACTTAGAATGATTTAGTGGACTTGTATTAGAAATACAATATTAATTATTATTGGAACTGTTTTTGGAAGGAACTACCAATTATTTAGGATTTTTTTAGAATAATCGTTCAAGTTACATTTGGAAGGAGCATTTATCGTGGATGATTTTGAAGGATGTTAAGGAAGCTTCAATGAGAAAGGAAACAGCGAGAAAGTTTAATTTTCGAAAAAGGGCCGTCAATCATTTAGTAAAAAGTAATCATCAACATTATTTAAACTTTTTCGGGGCAGAGAATAGATATTGCATCAAATAAATTTTTTCCGAACAATAGCACATCTCATCGTTATTATTAATATTTATTTTGGTTCATCTACGTATCACATAGATAGTGCAACAAATCATTAACTTGAGTTTGACAAGCTATTAATTATCCTCCAATGGTACGAAACAAATATCTAGCAGATATATTAAAATTTTATAAATCTAATAATAAATGTAAATAGAATTTTGTCAATCTTTTTCTTCTTTTGTTTAAATAAAATCCTTAAAAATATATTTATAGATCATCTAATTACTATTCTCATTTTTAATTCTCTACTTAGCTTATTACTTAGCTAAAAGAAACATTAGTAATCTAAAGTTAATTGCCTTAGCTGCCAATAACCGATTGCACTCTGAACTATCTGGCAAGGGTAGGAGATAATATTCACTTTCATTGCTCTCATCTGTGAATATGTGTTTGCAGATCTGAGTGTTTACTTTCATTTCCGAGAACGGTCCCCTTAAAGCAAAGAAGTGTATGTGCAATGGGGTACTTGTCTTACTTTTCAGTATGAGCTTTCAACAATTGAAATTAATCTAAATAAACAATTCCTAGCTCTCCACTTTGACCGTTCGAATTTTCAACGGATGTGGAGGTTTTGGTTTGTGCGTATCACCCCGCTTGCGCAAATGATCGCGTCTGGTGAAGCCTTTTGAACAGGTTTCGCACACGTAAGCTTTTCTGCCTGTATGCGAATCGATATGTCTTCTCAGATCAGTTTTATGATGGAATTGTTTCGGACAAAATTGAAATTGATGGGGTTTTTGTGCTGCACTGTGCTTCGCATAGTGCGTGTCGAAAGTGACTTCGTTGGGAAAACGTTTGCCACATCGATTACAACGGAATGGTTGCTCGCCCTTATGGAATGTTTTATAGTGTTGTGTTAAATAGCAAATCTTTGTAAATACCTTGTTACACTCGTCGCAACGAATTTCGCCAGTCGGTGTTTTTCGGCGCATCCCATTCATGGGGCGAGGAACTCTTTATTCCCAATCAAGAGCGGCCTTTACTTTTAGACACAACACTAACCTAGAGAGAGAGGTTAACTCTTAAACTTTTAATCGACGAAAAATTGCATCACTCACTTTCTTATTGCTGTTACTTAGCCAAACGATTGACCAATGTCCGTACAACAGCGGCAATTACCGTGACCCGTTCTTTTCATACACCTTCTCGATTTTTACGTCCTACAAGAGGCGCCAAATTCACTGACATCTGTCCAAATGAAAGTATACTGACTGCCATCACTTCCATGTGGCTGTCAAATCCCTGGTTGTCACATCGGACAAAACATCTGTGCGTGGAATGGCACTTCATATGGCGGAAATGTGCTTCTCCAGATGTCGCCAGTGGCATAGTTTTCTCGATGGCCACGGTGGAGGGGCATTTCCAGATGGCTATGTCTCGAAATGTGCCGGGGTTGGATTAATTCTATATTTCGAATATTTATATCCACGGATCTAAATATTTGGACAGAAAAAAAAATATTTTCTGCACAACGATATCCGCACAACCGATGAAGTCCGCTGGCACTTCGAGGACATATCCATCTGGCAGGTTACAAGGGTTCGAGATCGGAATCACTTCGATTCCTGGGCGTAGGCGTCACATTACACATTCCCCCCCCCAAAATCGAAGTAATTACGATCCCGTCTCCTTTGTAAAAGGTCTTGGTTAGGGACGTGACGGGTCGAAGATCGGTTTCGAAGGATAGGCTACAACCCTGTTCGTGAAGACTCGACAGTGACTATATAGTAGGAAGTCAGGTGTTATTCGGAGGCCTTCGTCTAGGCAGAGATTTGGGATAAGCCAAGGTTTCTCGTGGGAATTAGTTGCACTTCATCGTCTAAGGTCTTTTGCGTGGTAAATTCCCAGGGTTTTACCAGTCATGTCCGCGATGAGGTATCGGGTGGGGCTTATTACTTGTATGACTCGACACTTCACGAATTTCTTGTCTAGTTTGGCATTGTAATGGCGGGTGGCATCGCTCTGTCGGAAGTTTCGACGATATATTTCGTCGCCGGCCTTAAAGCCAGAAGGATGAGATCGCAAGTTGTACCGCTCCTCTCCCATCCGTCTACTTTCTTCAATCTTCTCCCGCAGTTGATCTCGCAGAAGTTGGAGCTTTTCGTGCGGTTCTAGAACCACGATTGGGTCCTCTAGCGATTTCAGCTGCCGCAATAGCCGGTAAGCGCTCCCATGACCGATCATGTACTGGCCGAACACTGCAAAATACGGCGAAATGCCGGTCGTGGCGTGGTACGACGAGCGCAGCGCACTAGTGATGGCGGACAATTTGCGATCCCAGTCCCTCTGATTCGGGTGGACATAGGCGCGAATGGCCGCTATGAGCGTACGATTCAGTCGTTCGGATGCGTTGGCTTGTGGTGAATAGACGGCAGTTCGTTGGTGGATGATGCCGTATTTGGACATTAGGTCTCGGAACTTGCTGGAGGTGAACTGGACCCCATTGTCGGAGACAAGTTTCTCCGGAACTCCAAACATGTGAAAGACTCGGTTCTCCAAAAAGCTGATTATAGGTCCAGTGTGCATGTTACGTAGTGGTTCTATGATAGGGAATTTAGAGAGCTGGTCCAGGACCACGACAGCTCCCGTGTGACCAGAAGCAGATCGAGGGTAAGGACCGATAAGATCAATGTACAAGCGCTGGAACACGCGTTCGGGGACCTCAACCTTACCCATGGGTGGCCGAAGAATGGTGTTGGGCGCTTTAGTGCACTTGCATAGCTCACAAGAGGCTACGTACGCTTTTATCTGTTGTGCCATCTTAGGCCAAAAGAAACAGGTTTTCAACCGCCTAAGTGTACGACCGTATCCGCCGTGCGCACTTGATGGGTGGTCATGGGCCCGTCTGATAAGATCAGTGGTTAATTCTTCGGGCACCCACAACTTCCACTGTTCTTCTTCTTGTATGGGGTCTCCGGATGCGTGTCCCATCCGTTTGTAAATAAATCCATCCGTCAACCGCAGTTCAGGAAGCTGGGGCTGTTGATTCTGGATCGTGTGAATCAGTTGGGTGTAGCTGGCTGACTTGAAGGCAGGATGGTCCAAATCGATCAATTGGGGGCTGTCGTCCTCTTGGACCAACTCGGCTCCTTCAGGGGCAAACATTCTGGATAGGGTGTCGGGGACTACATGCTGGCTTCCTTTTCGGTGGCGAATTGTGAAGTCAAATGCCTGTAGTTTCAGTGCCCACCTGGCCAATCTGCCGTTGAGATCAGTCTGGCTCATTAGCCATTCCAGAGAAGCGTGATCCGTAACGATTTCAAAGGTGTGTCCCTCCACATAGGCTCGGAAGCGTTTCACTGCCAACACCGCGGCTAAACATTCTTGCTCGGAGACCGTGTAATTTCGCTGGGCTGGGTTCAGCTTGTGAGACATGAAGGCTATAGGTCTCTCCTCGCCGTCTTGTGCAACCTGGACTAAGACTGCTCCCACCCCATGTTGACTCGCGTCACAATGGATTGAGAACGGTTTGTCAAAGTCCGGGCTGTGCAGTACGGGGGCTGTAGTCAGACTCTTCCTTAGCTCTTCAAAGGCTCGCAAGCTGGGCTCTTCCCAGACGAATTTACGTCCCTTACGCAGCATGTCGGTCAAAGGAGTGGTAATGGTGGCATAGTCACGTACAAAACGCTGGTACCATCCGCATAAGCCTAAGAATCGGCGTAATTGTTTGGTGGTCTTGGGTAATGGAAAAACGTCAATCGCTTGTGTCTTTTCCGGATCGGTCTTGATATGGCCATGCCCAATGATGTGACCTAAATATTTCACCTCCGTCATCACGAACTGGCTCTTCCTTATGTTGATGGTTAATCTTGCCCTCCGGATGTGTAGAGCCACCACCTGAAGCAGGTCGATGTGTTCATCGAAGGTCTCGGTTATAAGCAACAGATCGTCCAAGTAAACGAAAACTTGGTGCCGCAAATGAGGTGGTATCACCTTATCCATAAGGCGCGTCATTGTTTGGGGGGCATTACACAATCCGAATGGCATGGTCACGAATTGATATAGGGGCCGACCTGGGACTGTGAAGGCTGTTTTCTCCTTTGAACCGGGGTCTAAAGGAATTTGCCAGAAGGCGTCCTTGAGGTCTAAGCTCGTGATGAAATGGGCTTTAGGCAATCGACTCAAAATGCCTTCGATCAACGGTAGAGGATATGCGTCCTTGACTGTGACGGCGTTCAAGCGTCTGGCATCTAAGCATAACCGGACCTTGTTCGGCTTGACAACTAAGGTGACTGGGGAAGCCCACGCGCTCTGTGATTCTTCGATTACGCCTAATGCTAACATTCGATCCACTTTGGCATATAACGATTTTTCCTTCGCCGGAGATATGGCGAAATGTCTCTGTTTTATGGGTTTAGCATCCCCCACATCTATAGTGTGGAACACCAGGGCAGTCCTCCCGAGACCTTCTTTCTCATGCGATGGAAAAGCCGATATAGCCGAGTCGAGACGCAGTTGCTGAGTTACATCCAGTGTATGCCGTAATAAGTTAGTGGGTTGAGATTGGTCAGGAACGGTGGTGACGGACTCCAGGGTCGAACCGGAAAATAGTGCCGGGGCCAAGTTAAATTTTCGAACGAAATCCACTCCTAAATAAAGATTCTGGGTTAACTGAGGTATGATGAAAAATTCCATAGGTTTAGTTACCCCTTTAAAGGTGACATCCGTCATAATTTTTCCCACTACAGAGTGACGAGTTCCGTCCGCCGTGCTTAACCAGGAGGTGAAATGACGGATTTGGTCCGCGTGCTTTGCCAGTACCTCCCCTGCAAACTCGGCAGAGATGCAATTCACACTGGCTCCCGTATCGACTAAGCCTGATACTCGTTTTTGCAGGAGGTGTACTGACGCATATGGCCGGACATCCTCCCTCAATAATTCGTCTAAGTATATGTCCTTCAACACTTTCCTCGACTGCCTGACTTTTCTCCAGAAGCTCCGCATCCGACGCGTGGCTCGCTTGCTTCGCGGTGGGACATTTGTGGCCAATTCCTCATGGAAGATGCGCTGTCGAGTATCCAAGTAATTCCGCAGCCTGACATGAAAAGGTTTTACATGCCAAGGAACTTTCGTCTCGCTATCATTTCCCTGCGCGTTGGCCTCGGCGAAGGACGGCGTCGGTTGTGGAACTTCGGGAGAACTGTGGTTAGCGGTGCGAGTCAGCAGAGTTGGAGTCATGTTGGGAGCTGGGTCATAGCTGGTGATGGGGTCTGGATTGGTTCGTCCGGGGTCTAGGAGTGCCGACGGGTGGTCGCGGCACTCGGTGGCAAGTTTTTTCGACCTTTGCAATTTGCACAATCAGGTGCGTATGTGTCGGCCTTCCCGCAGCGGTAGCAGAAAAGCGTTGGCTCCGCTGGACATGCATAGAACCGATGTCCCGGTTGTCGGCAGTTCCAACAGACCGTCGGGCTTGTAATTGCTTCAAGGGAGGGTCGATCAATCAATGCTGGGTCCTCAAGCTCCGGTGGTGCTCCGCTCCTCGGTACTGGTACTGGATCAGCAAGCAGGTGGTCCGCTGCCGTCAACTCCGCGGTGTGATGATTTCGGGGATTTGGTCCCGTTATGCGAGGTTGTGGACGGAAGGTACCACGCCGCTCATCCAAGTGTTCTTGTCTGCGGGCATGGAGGCGCAATCCCTGTATGGTGTTGATGGGAAAATGCAGAAGGCTGTTCTGGAGATCCCAGCGCATATTCTCGCTGATAATTTCTACCAATTCGTCCTCGGGCATGGTATTTCGCAGGCGAGTGCTCAATCTCACTATACTGGTGTAGTACTGGTCGAACGGTTCGTGAGCGCCTTGTTTCCGTTTCTTTATTTGCTCCCTTAGCTCTCTCTCAGTGAAGCCATCCTCAAATCGATTGCGGAAGGCTGCACTGAAAGAGTGCCAAGTGGGACGTGGCGTTGACTCTTTAAAGCTCCAGTACCAGTCGGCAGCGTCGCCGCTGAACAAAAGATGTGCATGCCGGAGGAAGGCCGAGGAATCACCTCCCAGGGTGCTGGATACCAACGCCTGAATCCGGAAAAGGAACCGGTCCGCCGATATCATATCGTTGAACCCTGTAAAGTTCAGGCGCCAACTCTCCATGATACGAGGCGTCGGGTCTCGAAAAGGTGCCAATGCGTTCCCGGGGGGAATCACATCCTCGATTGACCTGTGGTACTGAACTGCCTCGGGGGCTGGAGGTACCAACGGGGGTCCGGTACTGTGTCGCGGTCTGTATTCGGGAGCTCTGGGATCCATTCCCGAGTTCCTTGGAGGTGGGACCCATTGCTCGGATTGTCGGGAGTGGGGCATCGCCACACTGGGATTTGGCTCCCAGCCAAGCGGAGTTCTCCCGCGGCTGGGTGGTTGGCTCAACGGGAGATTCTGGAGCTTTCCCTCCAGGTTGCCAATCCTCTCCGACATATCCCTCATCAACGCCACGAGGGTGTCAATGGAGTGGGCGGAAGGCATGGGTGTCACCTCGGACACGACACTTGCGGCCGGAACTTCACCGCCTACTGCTCCTTGCAGGTCTAAGAGTGGTTGGGACTGTTCGGCCTCTGGAGCTCCTTTCGCCACTGCTCCACGCGTTGGTAGGGGCGTTCCGAGGGGGACGTCTAGGGCAGACCGATCTATGGGTCGCCGGCATAAGGGACACAGTTCTGACGTGAGGAGGAGCTGTTGTACACAGGCACGATGGAATAAATGTCCACAATCCAATCGCACGCTGTGTACGCCCTCCACTACGTCTTCGAAGCAGATCCCGCAGTTAGCTGGTTGGACCGTTTTGGATCTGGTCCAACGCTTGTCTGGGGTCCGCTTCGTTGCCATTTTGTGTGGGTTAATTGTGGTGCTAAAATAAAATAAAAAAAAATATATAGAATATACTTATTCCTACTAATAACTTATCACTAAATTAGTGGCCGTTAGTGGCGAGCTATGTATAGAAAAAGAGAGAGAGAAAAAAAAATTATATGATACACACTTTCCTTTTCAGTGGTCGAACTCCTCAGCGGGAAATGAGAGTGCGTGGTAATCTGCCGAAGAAAGGGTGCTTCGGTCAATTTACGAAAATTACCCCATAACCCACATACATTACAAACCGTTTCTAATCTACGTTAAATGACTCGACGAGACAAGTGGTAGAGCTACCGTAACGACTTTGTACGCGGTCAAAATTCCCGACGCGTGGAAACATTCCGGGCTTCGCAACTCCAGCATACGCCATCGAACGTTGAACCGATACCACTCGTCTAACACGCATACGAAATAGTTAGAATCCTTCCGCGACATAAAGGCAAGGTAGCCTTCTATTTTCTTGAGAGTCCATGCTGATAGGTAAACCCATCAGACTGGCAGTTCCATCAAGAAAATAGAAGGTCCTTACAGGGGTTAACCTGGGACAACACATCGGAAGGATTCTGTCGCGAAAGCAAAATCAAACAAAGGAGAGCGGAAGCTACAACCCACGTGAAGCGACCTCTAATGTGTATCACACAATTCCACTGCTCCTGATAGTGGGACTCGAGTACCAAAGTACCTTACATCCTCCGTAAAGGACCAACTCGTCAGAAGACGCGAAGTTCTTTCCCCCTTAGGATGTTTTTGGCCCCACGTTGGGCGCCATTTGTAATGATTTTCTCTACCTTCAGCTCGAACGCGGAACCGACCTCTCATCGGTTCTAGACGTTAAGTCTGAGTAGTGCCAACGGATGGTACCAACAGGTCAACCAATCCGTGCACCGTAATCCATTCACGCGGTGACTGCTTGTCGGCCAGCTAGTTCGGAGAGGATTTCGGTCGCGGGTCTCCGAATGGATTACGCTCAATCACAATATTTCAGTCACCTGAACTTGCCCGTTTTTCAAACGCGTCAACAATTCCTCATCCAGAACGAGAAACCTACATTACGTTAGTTCTGGATGTGATCTATCCACAGATCTCAAATCAAAAACGCTACAAAATCCCATAGGCGCGTTACCGATTCACCGACGCGGTACCGAAAAATATACTACTCGAACTTAAACCGAAGAAAACTACTCTAAAGAAATGGCGAAACAAACAAAGGTACCGCGTACCGAGCGCGACGCGAAACCGACTTCAGCGGATTTGGCGAAACCCTAACCTCGCGACGGCATACCTACCTTACACTCTCTGTTCCCCCTGAAAAAGAACGAGTCACTGAAAAGGAAAGTCGTTAGTTATCTTTTAGCAATTCATTTTTAATAATGTAAAAATTTTGAACAAAACATAATATTTGTATTGTTTCATTTTTTGTTCTTTTTTTTTTACGCTTAATTTAAAATACTATTTAGTAGATATTTAGCTTTGTAGCTTAACAATACTCATTTATTTATAATTATTTCTTGATTCATGGATGTTCTATCTGTTTGATATATATTTGTTGTATCGCACCTTAGTTATTTTGAAAATCTACAAGTCATTTTGATCTTGGTTTAAGTAAAACTTAGAATGATTTAGTGGACTTGTATTAGAAATACAATATTAATTATTATTGGAACTGTTTTTGGAAGGAACTACCAATTATTTAGGATTTTTTTAGAATAATCGTTCAAGTTACATTTGGAAGGAGCATTTATCGTGGATGATTTTGAAGGATGTTAAGGAAGCTTCAATGAGAAAGGAAACAGCGAGAAAGTTTAATTTTCGAAAAAGGGCCGTCAATCATTTAGTAAAAAGTAATCATCAACATTATTTAAACTTTTTCGGGGCAGAGAATAGATATTGCATCAAATAAATTTTTTCCGAACAATAGCACATCTCATCGTTATTATTAATATTTATTTTGGTTCATCTACGTATCACATAGATAGTGCAACAAATCATTAACTTGAGTTTGACAAGCTATTAATTATCCTCCAATGGTACGAAACAAATATCTAGCAGATATATTAAAATTTTATAAATCTAATAATAAATGTAAATAGAATTTTGTCAATCTTTTTCTTCTTTTGTTTAAATAAAATCCTTAAAAATATATTTATAGATCATCTAATTACTATTCTCATTTTTAATTCTCTACTTAGCTTATTACTTAGCTAAAAGAAACATTAGTAATCTAAAGTTAATTGCCTTAGCTGCCAAT
Organism: Odontomyia ornata; assembly: GCA_963969285.1. Classification (NCBI taxonomy): domain Eukaryota; kingdom Metazoa; phylum Arthropoda; class Insecta; order Diptera; family Stratiomyidae; genus Odontomyia; species Odontomyia ornata. The sequence continues at coordinate 64,083,707 of OZ017741.1, read as the reverse complement.
AACCGATTGCACTCTGAACTATCTGGCAAGGGTAGGAGATAATATTCACTTTCATTGCTCTCATCTGTGAATATGTGTTTGCAGATCTGAGTGTTTACTTTCATTTCCGAGAACGGTCCCCTTAAAGCAAAGAAGTGTATGTGCAATGGGGTACTTGTCTTACTTTTCAGTATGAGCTTTCAACAATTGAAATTAATCTAAATAAACAATTCCTAGCTCTCCACTTTGACCGTTCGAATTTTCAACGGTTGTGGAGGTTTTGGTTTGTGCGTATCACCCCGCTTGCGCAAATGATCGCGTCTGGTGAAGCCTTTTGAACAGGTTTCGCACACGTAAGCTTTTCTGCCTGTATGCGAATCGATATGTCTTCTCAGATCAGTTTTATGATGGAATTGTTTCGGACAAAATTGAAATTGATGGGGTTTTTGTGCTGCACTGTGCTTCGCATAGTGCGTGTCGAAAGTGACTTCGTTGGGAAAACGTTTGCCACATCGATTACAACGGAATGGTTGCTCGCCCTTATGGAATGTTTTATAGTGTTGTGTTAAATAGCAAATCTTTGTAAATACCTTGTTACACTCGTCGCAACGAATTTCGCCAGTCGGTGTTTTTCGGCGCATCCCATTCATGGGGCGAGGAACTCTTTATTCCCAATCAAGAGCGGCCTTTACTTTTAGACACAACACTAACCTAGAGAGAGAGGTTAACTCTTAAACTTTTAATCGACGAAAAATTGCATCACTCACTTTCTTATTGCTGTTACTTAGCCAAACGATTGACCAATGTCCGTACAACAGCGGCAATTACCGTGACCCGTTCTTTTCATACACCTTCTCGATTTTTACGTCCTACAAGAGGCGCCAAATTCACTGACATCTGTCCAAATGAAAGTATACTGACTGCCATCACTTCCATGTGGCTGTCAAATCCCTGGTTGTCACATCGGACAAAACATCTGTGCGTGGAATGGCACTTCATATGGCGGAAATGTGCTTCTCCAGATGTCGCCAGTGGCATAGTTTTCTCGATGGCCACGGTGGAGGGGCATTTCCAGATGGCTATGTCTCGAAATGTGCCGGGGTTGGATTAATTCTATATTTCGAATATTTATATCCACGGATCTAAATATTTGGACAGAAAAAAAAATATTTTCTGCACAACGATATCCGCACAACCGATGAAGTCCGCTGGCACTTCGAGGACATATCCATCTGGCAGGTTACAAGGGTTCGAGATCGGAATCACTTCGATTCCTGGGCGTAGGCGTCACATTACACATCACCTCTTTGGAAGCTACTCACAACCATCATTGGAAAAGGAGGCAAGACACAGACAAAGCCCGGGAATCCACGTCTGCAATATTGAAGCAAGTCAAATTGCCGGTGCAGCTATTCAAACGAGCCTCTGATCTGGTCACCAAGTACAGTGACATCTTCTCAACAAGCCCGGATGACCAAGGCCGAACGAGTTTGGTAACTCACGTCATAGACACACAGGGAGCCAAGCCGATTCGACAAGCACCAAGACGTCTCCCTATAGCCAAACAAGGAGAAGTGAGCGCGCTGATCTCGGACATGGAAAAGCAAGGCATTATCGAACCTTCTGTAAGTCCATGGGCCGCGCCTGTAGTTCTAGTAAAGAAAAAGGATGGTAGCACTCGCTTTTGTGTCGACTATAGGCAGCTTAACGACGTCACTAAGAAAGATAGTTACCCGCTCCCACGCATCGATGACATCATGGACACTTTAGTCGACGCAAAATGGTTTTCTACACTCGATCTCAAGAGTGGCTACTGGCAGGTAGAAATTGACAAGAAGGACCGAGAGAAGACCGCATTTTCAGTTGGGACCGGATTGTGGCAATTTGTGGTGATGCCGTTTGGGCTTTGCAATGCTCCAGCCACTTTCGAACGCTTGATGGAATACGTGCTACGTGGTCTAACCTGGAAAACCTGCTTGGTGTACCTAGATGACATCATCGTCATCGGGAGAACGTTCGAAGAGCATGTGCGGAACTTAGAAGAGGTCTTCTCCCGACTGCGACTGGCAAATTTGAAACTTAGTCCCGACAAGTGTACCCTTTTCGCAGCTGAAGTAAAATACCTGGGACATGTCGTATCAGCTGAAGGGGTCAAAACAGACCCTGATAAAATTGAAGCCGTGAAAAGCTGGCCAACACCAAACAACAAGCGCCAACTACGAAGTTTCCTGGGCCTGGCAACCTACTATCGAAGATTCGTCAAAGACTTTGCCAAAATAGCTAAGTGTCTTCATCAGCTAACCGAGAAAAATCGTCCGTATGTCTGGAATGAACAATGCCAGACAGCCTTTGAGACCCTGAAGGAAAAGCTATGTGAATCACCCGTACTGGCGTATCCGAAACCCGGAAAAATGTTTGTGGTTGACACCGATGCAAGCAACGGCGGTATTGGAGCTGTACTCTCCCAGCAGATCAATGGCGAAGAAAGAGTCCTCTCGTATTACAGTCGAGTTCTTTCAAAAAGTGAGAGGAACTACTGTGTGACCAGGAAGGAGCTATTGGCTATAATAGAGGCCACCAAGCAGTTCCACAAGTACCTATATGGCCAGAAATTTGTTCTTCGAACGGACCATGCATCATTGAGATGGCTACTTAACTTCAAAAACCCCGAGGGACAAGTTGCGAGATGGATCGAAAGATTGCAGTCATACGACTACGAAATTGTTCATCGAAAGGGCGGAGTTCATGGAAATGCTGACGCCCTATCTCGTCGCCCATGTCCAGCTAACTGCAAGCATTGCCGACGGATTGAGGAAAAGGAACCGCCCGTTGATCTGCGACTGATAACGGCCGAATTCGATGAAGGTTGGTCATCGGAGGAGATTCGAAATGCCCAGGTAGCCGATGAAGACATCGGACCATTGCTCGTATGGAAGGAGACGACTGGGCGACCTGAGTGGAAGGACGTTTCAACGCATGGCGCAACCCTGAAAAGCTATTGGGCACAATGGAACTCCCTTCAGGTGGAGGGTGGTGTACTCAAGCGGAAATGGGAAACGGCGGATGGCAGCTCCTATAGGATGCAAACTATACTACCCAAAAGCCGAATCCACGATGTGGTACAGGAAATGCATGAAGGATCCTCGGGAGGCCATCTTGGTGTTAACAAAACCTTAGCGAAATTGCGGGAAAGATTCTACTGGCTCCACGCTCGAGAAGACGTAGAGGACTGGTGTCGCAGATGCACCATTTGCGCTTCCGTCAAAGGCCCAAAACGACGACTGAGAGGACAAATGCAAACCTATAACGTAGGCGTGCCATTCGAAAGGATTGCTGTTGATATCGCTGGACCCTTTCCTGAATCTGAATGGGGAAATCGATACATGCTGGTTGTAGCTGATTATTTCAGCAAGTGGCCCGAGGTCTACCCCATTCCCAACCAGGAAGCAACTACGGTAGCCGAACAGCTAGTGTTAAATTGGGTCAGCAGGTACGGCGTGCCTTGTGAACTACATTCGGATCAAGGCCGAAACTTTGAGTCACTAGTTTTTAGCGAAATGTGCGAGCAGCTGGGAATACGGAAAACGAGGACAACACCGCTGCATCCCCAATCCGATGGAATGGTCGAACGTTTCAACGGCACGCTCAATAAACACCTTGCCAAGATGGTTGACGAGAACCAAAGGGACTGGGACCGACATATCCCACTATTTTTAATGGCATATAGAGCCGCTGAACATGCGTCGACGGGCCAAGCCCCAGCCAAAGTCATTTTTGGAAAGACTATTCGTTTGCCAGCCGATATAAAGTTCGGAACACCCCCTGAGAAACCCCAAACGGTCTCGGAGTACGCAAGTGATCTAAGACAACGGTTGAACCAGATACATCGGACAGTGCGAAAACACCTCGAATCGGCTACTGACCGCATGAAGACCAGGTATGATCTAAAGGCTAATTCTACTGGCTTCCAGCAAGATGACTTGGTGTGGCTTTATAACCCGCAACGGCGAAAGGGTAGGTCTCCAAAGTTGCAACATAATTGGGAGGGACCATACCGAGTTACAAAGCGAATCAACGACGTCGTATACCGAATACAGGAACATCGTAAGCCGAGAGCTAAAATGAAAATCGTGCATCTGGACCGTCTTGCCCCATATTACACCCAGGGAGAATTGACTACAACTGGCGACACATCTTTTCGGGGCGAAAAGAACTGAGGTGGGGGCAGTGTTACATGTACAAATAATTTTGCGAGCTACTGTCGCAATTGTTTTCACAACAATGAAGAACACGAATTCACTCGAAGACACGAGAACCCAACAAGCATGATCAACATCTGCAAGTGACGTCACTCCATTCATTAAATTTTCTCGAATCTACCAGCTACCTCTCGGTAGAACATTCGCCAATAAACGAGAAATGGGTGAATAGGTAGAGACCCTATATAAAGGCGAGCTGAATGAATGGGGGAATCATCATTCATTCGACCGCGATAAGAACTGCGAAAGTGTGTGGGAAGTGTGTTTCGTAATAGTGAAGTGATTTAGAAGACAATTGCGATAAGAAATTTATGGACAAGTGTTAGATTTTATTTTAATAGTGAAAATTAAAGTTAGTGAAAGTGTTAAACTGATTATTGTGCATTTTCTTGAATTAAATAAACTCTTTTAACTTAAATTAAAAGACATTGCGTTTTCACTTTCCCGGAACGTTAAAATTATAGGCCGCGAACCAATAACACGCGACAATACGATTCAAGTTTACGAAGCAAGAGGTCATGATCAACTGTATCAAATGCTAGTTAGTTTTCATATCTGCAAGGCCCATAATATAATTACCACAAAAAACTGCTATATTAGACTACAGACTGTTGCCTTAAAAGCTGGAATCTGCCCGCAGATCGATTCCTGGTGAAGAAAGTCGAAAGATTTAACTTTTCCAAACGGGATCCATTCTTTCGCGCTATTCGATTGACATATCCCTAAGAAGGAGCCCGATGACAAATACCCTCAACAGTTGTTCAGTAAAGAAAACTTAATATACAGATGAAGAGAGAGTAAATAGTCAGCGATCCTGCATGACTGTATGGTTTCATCGTCATCACAGAAGGATTTGTAAGTGCAAAGAGTTTTTGCGAGGGATTCTGATAGAGCATTTTTTCGAGCTTTGAGAACCATCAAGTTTTCATTTAGTTTGACAAGAACTCATTAAGGAAAAAAGATTTTAACTGGCAACACTTAAAATTGAATCAAAGTTTTCAAGTATTTACATCACAAGTGGCCAGAAGATTCCAATGTAAATATTCTCAGACCAATCTTGCTCCTGCCTTTCAGAAGGATTTTTGATGCTTCTACAGGTAGCAAATACTCATTACAAAGTTTACGTATCAAAATAAACTCAGCAGTTTATCACAGCTGTCTAGAGAAAGCTTTCTCATCGATTTGTTCAGCGAAACTTTTCCATTTACACCTCTCTGTCTGCATAATTCATAATTAATTATCATCATAAATCCTTTTCGACGCCATTTACTCATAACGACGTACTCAAATGTATAATTAATAATTCAACATGAAGGATAAATTACATACCTTCAAAAAGTCCGTATCCATTTCCTATGACACGTTCTTCATACATCGTGGATTCTCTCGTTTCAGCTCCTTGTGCTAAGAAATTCTATCTTCATTAATACGACCGTAATTTTTATGTGCAATAAATTACTATCGAGAATTCTCAACCGCGCACACATTCCTCCCAAGTGTACAACAACATCATCCTCATTCAAAATGATATCCAGGAGACTTTTCAGGTTACCCTCTTCTTTCGACTTTCGTGGCACATTTATAACAACATACACATACCGCAGCCATTCAAAATTAGATGTTGAGCATGTTAAGGACTCATAAATCACATAATGTCACATGGTAAAAGGTAGGTAACCAAACATCCTTTATTTTACTCTCTATTGAACACACACGAGTAGCAATCAGAAGATGAAGATGTTGGGATGTATACCTAATGTAATATGTTAAGATTCTAAACTAGGTAGGTGTCCTCAATCTTCTCAACGTAAAGGAACAAACGATACAAGGCAAGGAGTTCTTTGAAAATATATAGATGAACTCTTAGCGCTTTGCGATAAATATCTTAGCCTACTTTACACCCTCTCCATCTTGTGCATGAAATCTAAAGACTGCTACCTAGGGATTTATAGGTCAGATATGCTCTTAGATTCTGCGATCCAATGAAGTAAGCAGAAAATCCAAAGACTTATCTTCACCACCTTAGAGAAATTAGAAAAACGGAAGAACTTGTAGATTAAATAACATAACGAACATGAAAGAATATGGAAAAATGTTCAATATTAGACAGCGGTAATACGAACAAATCCTTTGCGAATCGGAAGAGAGTAGGGAAAAAATTTACGATTTTCATTTTGGGTCATGAGAAGAAAATTAATTACCGAGTAATAGCGACCATAATCGTAAAAAGTAAATGGCAATGAGTAAAGGAGCGAAACACGCAATCGTATTAAGCAATTTGCTACTCATATATTGACGTGAGTATAAAACAGCGTGAAACGGGGTTGTAGATATAAGCTGGAGGGTAGTATGTGGCACTGTGCTGCTACTAGCTATCCACCATAGTGACAATTCCACTCTCTAGGATTATAGTACCAGAACGCCTGTTGAATTTTTATGGGTTCCAATGCAATGAACAATAGAACAATGAATTCGATTTGAGGGTGTGAAAACGTTATAGGGTTGTTTTTATGACATCATTTTATCGTGTTTTGATTGAACAAATTGAGCTGTAAACATTTTGTCTCGTACTTTACGGATATTAAGCTAATTTCAATTAAGGGATTGTAAAATGAGACATGAGAAATCCTTATCTAAAACCACAGCCCACATGCAGTGATATCAACTCCCTTATTAGCCGCTCATCCTCAAATAATCGTGTTATTCCTTTCAAACGCTTCGAACACTTGTAATCTCCTTTTGAAGCCATACCTTTTCAACTGTTAAACACTCACTCGCCCTGCAATCTACTTCTAAAATTTTTTCCCTCCTTCAGTTACTCCGTTATCCTAATGTAATTTGATACCAGACACCTTTCACCACATTAACCATGCATGCATAACCTCGAAATGTGGTAGATTTTCAAATATACGCGTAATACACACATCACATAACGGTCATACATATTTTATGAAAATTGAAAAAAATGTAAAGAGCAAGAAAAACGAAAAGATCCTGGTAAACCCTTGTCATATATTCATGAAGTGAAGTGTTGGATTATAGAAAGCTTCAATCTCCACTGTATAATACTTATGTCCTTTAAGATATTTTGTTTCCGCAACATCTCACTGAACACATTGGAGCTTGCTATTTCTACTATGTGATACCAGCATAAAGGGAAGGTGGCCACATACTCGTATATGCCTACACGATGAAGTAGGGAATACGACTACTAGCGCCAGGCGTTCAGAGGAAACCAGGCGAATAAGGGATGAAAAAGAGATGGCAAAGAAGAGGAAGGTTCCATTAGAATGATTAAACGAAAGTAATGCAAATATTGATGGGAAGTCTCTCCTTACAATCGTATAGAGACACAAGTGAAAATTCGTTTGCCATATTGGGTGCATTCCCATGAGGAGGTTGAAAAAATGTTGATGAGTTGCAGAGGCAATTAGTGTCCGAGATATGTTCAATAAGTGGTTATATGTTCCTTAGTTTTGAAATTATCTGGAGAAATGAGATTGGAATTACAGTAATTTTGAGAAATTTTCTTTTTGATAAGCGTCAAATTTAATACAGTTTTCAATAGATGTAAAGAAAGTTAACTACAAGTAAACAACATTATTTATGTTTTGGGTCGATGCAGATTGGTGACGGGTTCAGTAAGGGTGATTATATTGAAAAGTTCTATTCGGTGAAGAATGATATCTATTAAAGAATTCACTGAAATTTTCCCCTATATTGGTCATCTCTCAGTTTTGGTCTGTTGTAGTGAATATTAATCAACTTAGTTCGATGGGATCTCTATTTTTGAAATGTTTGTTAATTGCTGTTGTGGCACGTTGCTTGGACACTTTCGCTTCTCAACATGCCTGTAATACGATGTCGATAAAAGATTAAACAAGTCGGGTAAACAGACCTATGCTCATGTCAGAAGGGTTTTGTATTCAATTTACAAAATGCAGTCACCAGATCGAATCAAATCAAGAAAAATGTCAAAGACGATTTTATTGGAGAAAATATGAAATACGAAGATCATACTATTATTAACAAAGTTGAACGAATTTCGACTACTGAGGTTTTTGGTATTGTTATACTCATGAATATCTCCCTTGATAATTATTTCAGATGTCCATCCACGACGGAGGAAACACATTTTTCATGTATTTCCCCCCTGTGCCCCACTTAAGCAAAAACTGACAGTTTAACAACTGTTTTGAAAAGCTCCTATGAAAACTTTCATTTCATACTCATATCGGCTACGTTTGATGAATTTTTTTTCAGGGGCCACTCTCCTGTACTGTTATCATCGATTAATGGCCATTTTTTTCGAATCCTAGGATGGTTACAAAACCCTTTTGCTAGGAGCTCTCTCCCACCTCCTTGACTTGTTTCACTTATGACCATTAATTATAGGTACTCATCTTGAGTCATTCATTAAATTGAATCAAGTGTTCAAAGCATGCACCTTAAACGTTGAAGTTGGGAAAAAATAACTGAAAATTATTCAATCTTCGCATTTAAAACAGCCACTAGTTTGTTTTACGATTACTAATACCACTAGCTGAACCGATTCTCAAAAATATACATGACGAATTTGATGTTTCTAGCTTAAGTAGTTTCCGAGAAAAACTGCTGTGACACACGGACGGACAGACGGACAGACTGGTCGCGAAACTAGTAGGGTTTTGTAAAATTATTTTACGAAACCCTACAAAAGGTGTTCTTTAAGAGGCGGAGAGCTTTAAATTGAAACAAAGAGAAAGATTTTAACATCTATGAAATTGGATTAATTTGAAAGTTTTTTTTTCATTCATATTTAAATATGATGTTCGGCATGTGGTCGCGGCGGTTGGCGCGTACTTGGCGTAATCTGGAGGTCCGTTTTCGCACACTCTTGTCAGTAAATTAGGCTGTATTTCGGCAATAACGCGTTAAATGTTCGCTGCAAAGTGCTCAATTGTTTTTACAGGGTTTTCCAATAAGAGGTGTAAGGTAATATAAATGATCGGAAGTTTATTTCATTATAAAGAAGAAGGTATGCCGTTAACAGTAAAAAATAGCATCAGGCAAATAGCCACCACGACTACGCTTACAGGACCATATCCTTTTCATGAAATTTGCCATAACCAAATCGCAAAGTTGCTGCCCTATATCCTCGATAGCCTCACGAATTCCATCTTTGAGGTCTTGAATCGACGCTGGGCTGTTGGCGTAGACCATCTCTTCTACCTGGTCCCAAAGAGAGAAGTCGCAAGGTGTGAAAACACAAGATCTTGGTGGCCGATTGTGGTCACCTCTTCGAGAGATAACACGGTCCGAAAACTTTTCCCGTGAAAGATCAATGGTTTCGTTGCTTGTGTGGCACACATCGCCGTCTTGTTGAAAGTGAACGTTGTTTAGATCAATACCTTCCGATTTCCGTCATAAAAAATCACTAATCATCTCTCGATAGCGCAATCCATTCACCGTAACTGTTGCTCCAGCCTCATTTTCGAAAAAGTAACGTCCAATCACTCCGCCGGACCATTAACCGCACCAAACAGTCACACGTTGAGGATAGAGAGGCTTTGCAACAATAACTCTTGGGTTTTCCGAGTCCCATATGTGACAATTTTGCTTATTGACGAAGCCAGGTGGAAATGGTCCTCATCACTCAAGATGATTTTTCGATAGAATTCTGGATCATTTTCATGCATTTCAAGGATCCAATCAGCAAAGACACGACGTTGTTGATGATCAACCGGCTTGAGTTCTTGTGTTAACTGAACTTTATAAGCCTTAAGACCCAAATCTCTATGCAAAATACGGTGTAATGACGTTTGTGGAATGCCTAATTCCAAAGAATGACTAGGAATGCACAAACCTGGGTTTTCTTCAATACTTTCGGCTACAGCAGCAATATTTTCGGCTGTTCTTGAGGGACGTGCATGGGTTTTATTGTCCCAACCGCTCGAATTTTTCCACCAATTTCTGTATTGCGGTTCGACAAGGTGCTTCACGACGATCCAAAAATTTTCGAGTTTTACGAACCGTCTCTGCCAAATTTTTGATCATTTTTATAGTGAATTTTAATAATTTCAATGCGTTGTTGAATTTTGACTTGTGTTAATGGCGTAATTTTTAATTGTCAAATGTTAAAAAATGACAGCTTCAAAAGTGGCATCTACCGAAATAGCGGATTATTCAAAATAACACCTCTTATTGGAAAACCCTTTAGTTTATCAGTGTAGACATTCAATTTTACATATCCCCAAAGAAAGTAATATAACGGTGTCAAATACATGAACTTGGTGGCGAGTCAACAGGGCCGTCGTTTCATGAAATTAATCATCCATAAAGGGTACTACACAGTGACTGATAAGTAACTTTGTCGAGAGAAATTTACCTATTGTGGAGAATACTTTATGTATCCATTTGTGAATATATTGGATAGTAGAAAAAGTATTGAGCCTTTTTTGTCAATAGATGGTGTTCGTTATCATATTTCGGGCAATACTAATCAGATTGAGTCAAACTAACATGCGTTAGAAAGGTGACATTTCAGTCTACAATTTTCGTCATTCGTGTCAAAAGTTGTATTCATTTAAAAATGAGTGAAATTTCTGAAAAAAATCGTTATATTTTACAATATCACTACAATCAAGGTGAGAATGCATCGCAGGTTCGTGAAAAAATTTGTGGTGTCTACGGTCAAAATACTTTATCAAAAACCCCAAGCAAGAGATGGTTCGCTCGCTTTCGTTCTGGAAATTTCGATGTCAAAGATGCACCTCGCTCAGGTCAACCAATCACTGAAAAAGTCGATGAAACCTTACAAAAAATTGAAGAAGACCGACACATAAGCAGCCATGACATTGCTAAGGGACTGAATATTCATCACCAAACAGTTTTGAACCATTTGCGTAAGGCTGGATAGACATTTGAATTATATATTTTATAGAGTTCAAAAAAGGTGCATTAAAAAAAATTAAATCCACCGAGGCAAAAACAAATGGCGACCACTTTGGAAGAACAATCGTGATTTCTGTTCTGTAAGCAATCCGAAGCCGAACCATCTGAAACAAAATGGCAGCGGCATAAAGGTCGAAAACATGCAAAAATTGGTTAGGTTAGTTGTAACCAAGCCTTTACACCGACGTTAATTCAATCCAGCAGTTTGGTAAGGCCTGTGAGTTTCTAAAGAACAATGACAAAAAATCAGGAGTCAGGTTTCAAAAAACAAAATGGCGGATAGTTGAAACTTGGACCTTCAAAGGCTTCTAAAAGTGACAGTTTGGTATCGATTTATATAAAACTTGGATTAAGATAGAAAATGATCATATTTGAAGATTTGAATCGATGATTACAGTACAGGGAAGTGGCCCCTGAAAAAAAATTCATCAAAGATATCCGATATGAGTACCAAATGAAAGGTCTTTATAAGAGCTTTTCAAAACAGTTCTTAGACTGACAGCTTTTCCTTCAGTGAGGGCAACGGTGAGAATAAACGAAAAATGTGTTTCCTTTCTCGCGGATGAACACCTGTGACCTTAAAAAATCTGAAATAATTATCAAGGGAGATATTTATGAGTATAACTATAACAAATTCTTCAGAAGTCAAAATTCGTTCAACTTTGTTAAAAATAGTATGAAATTTAATATTTCTCCAACAAAATCGTCTTTAGCATGTTTCTTGACTTTATTCGTTACTGGTGACTGCACTTCAAAATTTGTGCGCAAAACCCTTTTGACATCAGCGTAGGTCTTCCTACTCAACTTGTTTTATTTTAGATTATGTTATCGTTCCTCAAAAATTTTTTGCATTCTGAATCAAAAATGCCAATGGCAATCAACCAAACTAAGACACTTTACAATTTACAAGTGCAAAGGTTGCAACCAATAACTTTCTCATTGGGGATGCTTCGATGTTAAGAGGGATTGGAGAAACTGCAAAGAAAAATGACTTAAAATGTTCATTCTATTAGAGATAAAATAAATTTATAGGGATCCAACTATAGCAAAATCGAATATAAATATATAAAAGTGAATATAAATATATAAACCTATACCTGGGATGTAATTAGATCGCCTCCATATAATGCATCCTGGGTAAAGTTAAATTATCTAACCCTCTATTTAATGCATGAGTGATATTAAAAAAGAGGCAACGCTGCAATACATTGTCCATCAGCTGACCAATAGATCATGGTTTGGCACTACATACCTTCCATCTACGGACTATACTCGGATGATTGAATATGATCTACGCATGTAGCTGGTAGTTCGGTATTCCAGACCAATTCCTGCAAAATCTGAACTGTGAACAGCTTCGGGTAGAACTTATCATTTTTAATTAATAAAACTATGGCGGATCTTATACCTATTAGTTTTTTGCCACTAAGTTAGTCGTACATATTCACTTGAGGTAGAGTTCTGATAAGTACCAATATGCGCTGAGCACTTGCTCACATAAGGGTTTGTGCCAACTCTCGAATGGCTCCCTTGCTCTAATATACTACCATTGAATCACTACGGCGACTGTACCCCTGAAGAGGTTACCGGTTTCATCACGCGATTTGCTTACCTAGCGCCCCTGACTTTCCTTCCACAGATGCTTCTCATTTCCGGGGAGAATTTCCCCCTGACTTTTTGGGTTCACGGTGCCGGTGTTTGTGGTTTCATATTTTCCAAAATGTACTTTAAGTCTATTTGCTTTAAAGCGGTATATTTTGGACACCGTAATGGTGGTTAGTCGGACACCAGTGAAGCGATTGATTTTGATGTATGTTTGATAGTTTGTTGAAGTGAACTCAAAGGTAAAGTAACGTCGAGCTTAGGATGATTTGATACAGCAACGCAATTTTAAAAACTTGGACATGTCGGTGGTTCACATAATGTACACCGTGTGACATTCTACTTGTTTTGGGTTCATATTCAATAGGTAGTTAGACAATATGCATTCATACAATCATTTACCTTTTTTGTCTGTGTCCGAATGAACTCACATCTAATGATAGACCATGACGCCTGCACCTATTACTGGCGAAGTCCGACGAGTGCTTGTGGCTGATGTCAGCTTTTTGATAGTTTTCAAATAGTCTAAGATCCCGCTATACAACGACCTTCACCGAGATGCTTATTTAATGAGACGTATTTTTTATGTTATTAAATATGCCAATAAATATATCCTATATGGGTTGCCTAACAAATTTCAGTCCAGAGTATTTTTAATTAATAATTTAAAAAATTTTTTTTTTTAAACATTGCACCGGTGTGATTATTAAATAAATTTGATACCAATCGAAAGTTTGAAGCCCATAGAATATGCAAACGTTAGGTTGCCTATTTTTTTCCGGTCACAACCACGGGTTGCCAGGTGTAAACAGGTAAATCTATACTAGCATTTTGCAACGGTCTGATTATTGAATCAAACTTAGATAAACTGAAAGATTATTTCATAAGGAACACGGTGGTATAGGGTTGCCTGCGAAAAATCAGTCCCGAATTACGGTTGTCGAATTTTAAATAATAAAATATCGCTGCGAGTGAATGTGTGTGAGAGAGAGGTCCCACACCAACCATCCCATGCGGTAGAAAAGGACGCAGCGTAGCAGCTGTTTAAAGTCCGCCCATTTAAAGAAGGAGAGTGCGCATGCTATTTGTGCTTGGAAATGAAAAGGATAGCGATAGACTCGTATATGCTGTGCATTATTTTGGAGTAGTTAATTATTGATGTACAGAAATAGTTATTTAATTTTTTATTTTTTAATCAATTAATTATTTATCTATGTTTATTGTTTATGTGACACTAAAGTATATACACATCTTTAGTAAAAAAGACAGTTAGAGTAAAACATATATATTACTTATCTGGCAAATTTTATCTTTATTATTGGGAGCCGAAATAAAAAACAACAATTAAAAGAATACTTCTGTTTATTGAAAAAAATTTAAAATACAAAAATTTTTAAAATTATTCAGGTTCCGAGTCATCGGACATATAACTGTGATCTCCAACTTCTGAATCTTCTTCGTCATCACTCTCCGTTTCAGTTTTTTCGACAATGTCTTCTATTTTTAAAGGTGTATGATCCCCAATGAATCCTACTGGTTTTAAATATTCATCTAAGAACCAACCGCAGTTCTCAGGCTGAAGTTTCACGCATATTGGATCCGTTGCATTAAGCCACATGGAATTTACGAAAATAGTTCGTAAAATTTTCTGAGTTAATGATATCCAGCAAGGTGGTATGGAGTTGGAGTCGAAGCCTTTTATTTTTTTTAAAAAGTGCTCGCTGTCTTCTTTTGCAGAGTAATTCTTCAAAAAAATGCGATGTCGCGCATCATTCACACTGGTACAGTTCTTGATACCATACATACTAGACGTAAATTCTTGAACAGTCTTCATTTTTTCACCAATGAAAATATCAGCAGCATCTGTTAATGACGCAAAAACTGTTTGATATTTTTCATTTTTTGAAAATTGCTGAAAAGGTTTTACTTTCCCTTTGTTGTAAAATGCTGCCGTGTAATCGCAACCTGTAAATGCATGGAATGCTGGAAGACTTTGGCATAATTTAATTCCTAACTCCAACGCTAAATCGGTGCAATTAATACAATCAACAGTTTGATTATTACTCTTTTTTGTAGCTGAACTGGCAAGCCAAATTTCTGATCCGATAAGTTTGTGCATATTTCCTAACAAAATAATCAAAACGTCAGTATCAGAGGCTTTAATTAAAACTCTTGAGCCTGGTTCCGCTTTAGAAGCATGAAAAATAATCCTTGTATCTGCCTCTTCGTGATGACATTCATAATTAGTTTCTTCAGTTTTTTTTACGGAATTTTCCTGAACTTGATAAGAGTAACAATGATGGTCGACGGTTAAAAAAATTTTTTTGTTTTGGATTATCGTTACCAAACTGTCGTTTTGCCAATAATCAGCCAGAAACTGCACCAGAGCCTCTTTAAAGCGATAATTTTTCAGGCTTTGCAAAAAATTTTTTGGTCTAGTTTGCTGAGGTCCTGAAATTTTGTACGGAATATCGAATTCTTTTCTGCTTTCACGTTCGGAATCTTTGATTGACGGTGATAAGTAGCGATCAAAAATTAAATGTATTTCTGTCGCGTTTGTTGAACATATTTTTATGAGTATTGACTCGGCAATTTTATCAAAAGTTTGAGCTATAGCAGCTCCGATTATATGCAAGTAATAAAAACCATCTATTATTTCAACGTTGATATGAGTTGGCTCAACCATTTTAGTTTTGGATTTCAAAACCTTTGCTAACGTTGATTTTGAAGTTTTTAACATCTCTCCAGTACATGCAAAAAGAGCAGGGGGCAATGGTGCTAGTGGAAAAGTTAGGCAAAATTCGAGATTAATTTTTTTGTTTAGACTTATTGCCAAAAGTCGCCCAAATACATCTCGTTCCATTTTCAACAATACTTTCTTGTTCTTGTCTTTGGTACTCAAGACTTTAGTCATACATTGAGAAGCAAAATTGCAGATTTTGTTTCGTTTTATTGATTTATCGAATCTTCCGGGAGTTGAAGAGCATTCCGAGATAAAATTTAATTTTTGTTGAGAGCCTGCTGTTTTTACGTTCAGCAGAAAATCAGTAACTTCTTTCGATGCAGCTTTACCGGTTGAAATGTTGAATAATGTATCTTTGTCAATAGTGTCATCAAATGGATTCATCGTACATTTTATTGCTTCAATGATACTCTGAAGATTTTTCTTGTCTTTCTTAATTTTACTTCGTTGCAATGAGTGCGAAGTATCATCCTCTTTCGTTAATCCGATTTTTTGTTTGATAGATGTTAATATCTTCGTCCTCATGCTATGACTGAGTGCCCATCTTTGACGTGCAGATATTGAATCCGCAGCAAGGTTATCAGCCAATTGATTGCTAGCATCAGCATTGATGGTTTGCTCTAGCGTCAAGTCAACCGGTGATCGAGCGAAATTCGCTGCAGTTCGTCTAATTCCAAAGGCACCTCGACGAAATTCAGCCACCAAAGATGAATTATTAGTATACAAATTGATTAAATTGCTCAAATATAACAAGGACCATCTGGCATAATTGGGCTGGTTTAACGCAAAAAAAATATCAGCCATGTTGAAAATCGAGTCCACGTACAGTTCAAAGTTACTGGTGCGGATACTTCTGGAAAACCGATGGTATAAATTAATTAACTCACAGTACTGGTAATAAAATTGAGCAGTTTTCCCTTTTTCTCCGATTAAAGTCTGATTGCAGAATTCTTTATAACCGTTAACAATTCGACTCAATACATCTGGTAACTCGATAGTTTCGTTGGCGTCATAAGCAGTTTGATTTGATGCATTCTGTATTTGTGTTTGCAGCAGTTCATCCATCGCCTCAAGTGTAACATTAGTTGTCGATAAATACTGTTCAAAATGTAATATTTGTAATGCGGCAGCGGTTAGCGGATGTAAGCGCTTGCAGCGATTGAAGTGCTTGCTGTCCAAAAAGCTATTCATGGAGCCGCCGGCTAATACTTCAGCTTGCACCAGTATTTCCACTAATCCACTGGAGTCAATATATTTTCCGATGGCTCTAAAAAATGCCATCTCTGTGTGAAACGCTCCCAAGTTAACAAAAATTTTATTGTATAGCGGTTTTTCTTGTTCTTGAATTTGCATAGCCATTTTTGCTATCGCTAAATCATATGTCACAATAATTTCTGGCTGCTGACATTTTTCAGCGATTTCTTTAGCCATGTTTAATGTTTCATTGACTACTGCATACGACGTTGGTGATGAATTTATGGGAGGCAAATATTCAACTCTTTGCTTCTCACTGTGGTCTAAAGATATCATACAGTTATAACCCAACCACATAGGAACAGAATCAATTCTTGATAACGACATTATCCATAATAAATCTTTATCTGTAGCTATTTCTGTAGCACCTTTGCATAACTCGGTTGTATTGATAAACGAATCTACAGTAATCAGCTGCATACTTGCCTTAGGTTTCGAATAATATGGTCGAATTTCTCGTGATATTTCATTGAAACGCCTTCTCTTGCGGGTAGGCCCTTCTTCATTTGTGTTGTCCTTTACTTGAGGCGCTGGTGAAGTTGTAGCTTCACCGTCATCAAAATTATCAGTTCCATTACTAGAGAATTGATAAATAATGCCAACTGTGTCGTGCATAGTGTCCTTTCCAGAAGTTGTGTCAACGAAGCGGTCGAAATTATCGAACGCTACGTGGGTGCTGTGTCCATTTGCTGCAGTGATGCCTTTTGGTATAACTTTGTTATCTTGGATCGATGTATACGTCATTTCGGTTTCCAATTCTTCTGCCAAATTATATCCAATTGTATGGCCATACCTATTAAGTATCGTAATTACTTGCCTAGAGTTGGTTAAAGACTTGACTGCCAATCCAAGAGATAAACTTTTTGCGGGCTTACATGCACCCCTAGTGACAGCATAAATAACGTCACTACATATTGACGTTATTTTAGCTTTCAGTCCGTTCGAATCTTCATCAGAATGATTAGGTCCTTCAATAAGGTTTCGCATAAAATCTATTAATTGCTTAGGAATGTCACATTCTCCACGAATGACATCATCAGCAGTTACGTTGCGAGAAAGCGGATGAACATCTATATTTTTAATACAACTTCTCAAATAATATGCTACATTTTCAAACTCATAATCATTTCTTGTCTCCAAAAATTTAAAATTGTTAGCCATTACAGAAACGTCCATGTCTGTTTTGTACACAATTTTTTTGTTACGTATTCCCATTGACGCTTCAATCGTAATAAGATTACCAAATTTCTTCATTAACTTTTTTTGCAAGGTTTCACATCGGTAATCTTGAATATCATCGAAATCAATTTCATGATTTCCAAACTCTAGCAATAAAGCTTGGTATCTTAAAAATAATTGAGCCAAGTACATAACTTGGTTGTTTTCAATTATTTCTGTCTCAATAAAATTTGATATGGATTGAAAAGCCAACTGATGTAACTGTCGATATTTACTATACGTTGAATCGGTAGATTCTTCCGTGGACCGCTTATTTTTCGATTGATACAGTGCGTAACAAGGCAGATGGTACGCGATAGTTTGATGTTGAAGTTTGGAGAGAATCTCCGAATCGCTTAAATTTTCGGCGATATTTTTGATCTGTAGTGGTACTTTGTCACCTTTAGGGAAAGTAAGATTAACCAGCTTCTTTCCACATCTTTTTTGGCTGTGGTCACAAAAAAGACAAATAATTGTGCTTGATGTCGATGCTGTTGATGTCGTTGCTGTTGATGTCGATGCTGTTGATGTTGACTGCTCCTAA
Source organism: Odontomyia ornata (assembly GCA_963969285.1). Classification (NCBI taxonomy): domain Eukaryota; kingdom Metazoa; phylum Arthropoda; class Insecta; order Diptera; family Stratiomyidae; genus Odontomyia; species Odontomyia ornata. Next base: position 64,065,175 of record OZ017741.1, on the reverse strand, counting down.
AAGAATTTAAATCATTCTTTGAGTAAAAATGGAAAAAAACAAATATAAATGAAAATACAAGTTCAATTAATAGATTTTCATGTCACTTTTTTAAAAAAGCTAAAAAAAAAAATAATTTTTTATTACCTTGTCAAAGCCCCCAGAAGTTTGAGGCAGGTCTTCAACATTACTCGTTTCATCCTCAGCAACTGTAGCACAGGAATCGACACTAGGATTCAACTGTTGTGGTTCTTCTTCAGTAGTAGATACATCGGTATGCTCCTAAAAAAAAAACAATTTTTGCGATTAAATGAAAATGTTTGATTATAAATTTTAAAAAATTTTTGATAAGAATATTTGATTTAAAACATCCTCATTTAATTATTCCAAAAAAAAAAAAAAGGAAATCAGAACATTTTCTTGTTCAATTTTCAACTACCGTTTTTTAAGTGAATTACAAAAAAAATATGTGTGTCGAAAATTAACAAAACCATAAGTGAGTTTTACTAGCAATTACTTCAACATGACAAAAATATAGAAGATGTATTAGCTTAGATAATTTTAAAGATTCAATTATTATGTACTTACTGTATATTCAGCGATAAATTTAAGAAATTCTTCGTTATATTTTTTATTCAAAACAGTCACTTTTTTGTAGCACGTGGTATGATAACCTACAAATTGGAGTGACGCACTGGGTAGCTCAACAAAATTGTATTTAAAATGTTTTTTTTTACGAAAAGCTAACTTTAATGCACAGTTTTTAAAAGTTTCATCATCAAAATCAATTATTCCGTCATCCGAATCACACAAAAAACACTTTTTGGCCATTTTTTCCAATAATAAATAGCAGCACGTTTTTTCACTTGTATCTATAGCGACAATCTACTCCAAAATAATGCACAGCATATACGAGTCTATCGCTATCCTATACGAGTCTATCGCTGCGTCCTTTTCTACCGCATGGGATGGTTGGTGTGGGACCTCTCTCTCACACACATTCACTCGCAGCGATATTTTATTATTTAAAATTCGACAACCGTAATTCGGGACTGATTTTTCGCAGGCAACCCTATACCACCGTGTTCCTTATGAAATAATCTTTCAGTTTATCTAAGTTTGATTCAATAATCAGACCGTTGCAAAATGCTAGTATAGATTTACCTGTTTACACCTGGCAACCCGTGGTTGTGACCGGAAAAAAATAGGCAACCTAACGTTTGCATATTCTATGGGCTTCAAACTTTCGATTGGTATCAAATTTATTTAATAATCACACCGGTGCAATGTTTAAAAAAAAAAATTTTTTAAATTATTAATTAAAAATACTCTGGACTGAAATTTGTTAGGCAACCCATATAGGATATATTTATTGGCATATTTAATAACATAAAAAATACGTCTCATTAAATAAGCATCTCGGTGAAGGTCGTTGTATAGCGGGATCCTATACTAAAAAAGAACATAAAAAATTGTTTCTTTTTTCAACGGTATTCATTTATTTTTTATGCATATGCGCATTCTGACTGCTACATGCTGTCTTCTTCAGTACAATGAGTTTCGTACCTGACATCCTATCTTACCCGAGTATATAATTCGCATTTAAGTTCTATCTCCGGGGTTTTTGGATGCTTGAGTTATGCAATATAGTACTAAATTACATTACAATTAAATCTAAAAACAGAGTTATTATTCCCTAAATCATCAGTTAGTCTAACATGCCCTAAATGTGGAAAAGTTAACGTTGGCCAAATGAAGCGGTTAATACCAGTGAGATGCGAAGAACATCTCAAAGAAGCTGAGCTAGCAAAGAAGAAGATTGGTCATCTCTCAGTTTTGGTCTGTTGTAGTGAATATTAATCAACTTAGTTCGATGGGATCTCTATTTTTGAAATGTTTTTTAATTGCTGTTGCGGCACGTTGCTTGGACACTTTCGCTTCTCAACATGCCTGTAATACGATTTCGATAAAAGATTACAAGATGGGTAACCAGACCTATGCTCATGTCAGAAGGGTTTTGTATTCCATTTACAAAATGCAGTCACCAGATCGAATCAAATCAAGAAAAATGTCAAAGACGATTTTATGGAAGAAAATATGAAATACGAAGATCATACTATTATTAACAAAGTTGAACCGATTTCGACTACTGAGGTTTTTGGTATTGTTACACTCATAAATATCTCCCTTGATAATTATTTCAGATGTCCATCCGCGACGGAGGAAACACATTTTTCATGTATTTCCCCCCTGTGCCCCCACTTAAGCAAAAACTTTCATTTCATACTCATATCGGCTACGTTTGATGAATTTTTTTTTCAGGGGCCACTATCCTGTACTGTTATCATCGATTAATGGCCAATTTTTTCGAATCCTAGAATGGTTACAAAACCCTTTTGCTAGGGGCTCTCTCTCATCTTGAGTCATTCATCAAATTGAATCAAGTGTTCAAAGTATGCACCTTAAACGTTGAAGTTGGGAAAAGATAACTCAAAATTATTCAATCTTCGCATTTAAAACAGCCACTAGTTTATTTTACGATTACTGATACCACTAGCTGAACCGATTCTCAAAGATATACATGATACCTATCATTCCTGAAATTTTCATGCAAATCCTAGCAAAACTGTAGTGTCTGAGTCGGTAAAAAGCGAATGCTGTTCCATAGCCATATGTTGCCATAGTAATATAAAAACTATCAATGTAGCGGAGCATATGATTCAAGGGAGCCACGAGATAACGCTCCAATGTGTGGAGGTAATTAAGGAAGTCAAAAATGGAAAAAAATACGATTGAAAGCTTTGAAATAAGGAGAATACCCGCAGATTTAAGACTAAATGATGATTTAGGGAATAATAACTCCAAGCTTTAAGATTTAATTGTAATGTAATTAAGTACTTGTTTGCATGATACAAGCATCCAAAAAACCCGGCGATAGAATTAAACGCGAATAATATATAAGGTATGCTGTCAGGTAAAAAACTCATTGCACTGAAGAAGATTGCTTGTAGCAGCCAAATGTGCATATGCATTAAAATTAATAAATAAAGTTGAAAAAGGAAGCAATTTTTTTATATTCTTTTTGAAAATTAAGTCACAATTGTAAGCAATCGGGAAAAAATATAGATATTCTTGATAGTATTATTAGGAAGAAGAGCACCTTCGCCGTATTCTATGTAACACTAAGTGATATAGACAGACCTAGATTTTGCATCGAACATAAAAGCAAATTTGTTCTTGTGATTAACGTTTTCATCGTTAGAAATACCGTAAATTACCTTGCCATTAGAATTTTTTCTGCCTGAAGATTCGTATGGTACAAGTCTGTATCCGTCAATGTGCAATCCGCAGATTCGATTTTTGACGCCACATGGCTGTTGGATTAGAACTATCTCAGCTGATACTGCCTTGGACTGGTTAAGAATTAAAACTAGGAAAACTTTCATCTTTGGTTAAGATAGTAATACTATTCAGATCCTCATTGCCAAACAAAATGTCCAACTTATCGCCCTTAACTGACGGAGACAGCTACACAGGTCAAAAGTCACAACAACACTAATTTTACCATCCAAAGCAAATGATTCTGAGCAATCTTCAAAAGGTTCAAAAGAATCTAGGTTCTCGAGATTGTAGAGTCAGAGTTCACTTCTACAGATATTTATTCTTGTATAATCTTACCTGCAACTTATAGTGTGGTTGCAGATTTTCAAATTTTGCTGATCTTGGCCACCTTCTACTTGGTTACTGGAAGACCACAGTTGCCTAGACTAATACGCTCCAGGGGATTTTGTTTTTCTAAGAAATTCATGCTATTGCACGACCCCCAACTATACCTCACTCGGATTGTATATTGTTAGCTTGTATAGATCCGCGAAGTGTTGATTTTGAAAAGCTATCAGCTTACAGGGGCCCTGATTTTAATTAGCACGAAAGCACTTTCGAGATGGTCCAGGATTTTCTACCGTTTGCAGGATAGTTACGTTCGGCGAGGAATACTTTGATATGTCGATATTTAATATCTGAGGATAATACTATCCGGGGGCTGATGACAACCACAAGCGAACGTCTATTATCAGATGAGAGGTAGTTCGGACACCAAAAAAAGGTGAATGCTTGTATGAATTCATTTTTTCTAACCATCTCTTAAATATTGGCAATGAAGAGAAAAGTGGTTATTGATGAGCGATCATTCTGCACATTTTTCACAAGCTGGACGGTACTGCAGGAATGTATTCTATCTGACAAAATTTATGTGACCTTTACATTGGAAGGAATGCAACCTAAGGAAACAGCTTCATAACTAAGCAGGAAAAGAATTTATTGGAAGCAAATTTGATCAACCTTTCACAATAAACTATACTACGATTCAGAAACAACAAACCGAGAAGATCTGGATGATTTCTCGCGGATCAACCAAACCCAGAGGGTGGCCAAAGCCCCAAAGGTAGAATAGCGGGATTGTGGTTTTTTAGGTCAGCGCAGAAAGGAGTTTAACTATGTTACAAGGGCAACTGATTAGTCAATTTACAAAACTAAACTAAGGATCTTCGATTCGAACTGTGAAAAATGCTTCTTGGAAATCTTTGTTCGCAAACATTGGAGATACTAGTCTGGCTAGTCGCCTCTTAAAAAATTAAAGTTTAAGAACTATTGTGATGAGTTGCAGGTAACAGTCAGACAGGGATTGAACATGAAGCAGCACAGAAACAATTAAGGTGTTGATGGATCCTCATACGGAAACATATCTTCTCGTAATACTTGAACTGCACAGAGATGCAAGGCTAGCACCCATCATTTCAAGCTTGCAAACAAAATGAGAGGTAAACTCGTTTTGCAAATTTAAACGCCTAAATGAAATCATGCCGGCTGATAATCAGCAAATACTGGAGGACATAATGCACATGCTTGTTTAAATTTAAAATGTATTCCTAAGGCTTGCATATTGTTCCATTAGCTGGTGGGAAGGAATAGCTAATTTCATAGCCAAAGCAGAGAACGCTTCATACGCGAATCCTAAAGCTTTCAGATCAATATGCCAATATGTCTTAGTATCATTCTTTTAAAGTCTTTGGAGAGAATCCTGGAGTTTTATATGATTATTTTATAACTCTATTCAGATGTTGAAATTACAAGATACCTATACAAGAAATAAATCTTTCAAAATGGTACTACGTAAATTAGCAGAATCGGTTTAAAATCACTAGTTTGCAAGGACATTCTATTTGCATTGCTTGATGTCGAGCAAGTGTTCATAACGTGTACCTGCAGTCTTTTGAAAGGGGTTTTCACAATCTAGGCGTCAGGTTGCAACTTCTTTAGTTTATTAACCAGCTACTTAGAAACCGGATCTTATTGGATTGTTCGATAATTGATGACGTGAACTGCATAATAGATGACGTGAACTGCATATTTCATGTCGTAGAGATTTGTAGTAACTGAAGAGGTCAGGAGTGTGAAGAGCGATTTATAAATGACCATCTTGATTTCCTTTATTCTGAATGCAAAGATATGGTATCACAAGAGAAACGAAAAGATCTACGGAATATGTACGTCCTCCTGAAACCCATACCAGATCGATGGCAGGATATGCTCAAACAAATGTTCCTCGATCATATCAAAAAGGAGGGCATTGAAACAATATTTACGCTGAAAGGTGAAAATATTCACATTCAATTTGTCGAGAATATGGGAAGGTGCATCAAAAATATCAAAATTTAATAGCTGATGTTTTTGAAAATGACTCGCTATTTTTAAGTGCATTGAACACAGCATGCGCGAGTGTAACAAATAAATGATTGCACTGACGAGCGCCGGAGTGTGCGCGCGGCGGCAAAACACGAGCAGGCAGGGCAGTACGAAACAAACAGCCATTGCTTTTGAGCGTGGTGTCCGCGGGATTTTAATTCTATTGTCGCGTTTGGCTTTTACTGCGGGTTAGAAGACTTTCCGTTCTAGTTTGTTTCGAAAGTTTATTCACATTTATCATTAAAAGGCTTTCGCTAATAGTTTTAATTAGTGTGTTCATTCTCAGTATACCAACGGGAGTGACGAAAGTTCTGCTGTCGGGAGCTATCGACATACTCCGCGGAGTCCGAGTGAATAATATAATGTTTTTGCAATTTCGACACTTTCGCGTATCGATCTACGTAAATTTTATTTCAAGCTGTGAAAAATAATGTTCCTGTTCTTCGTACGGTCCGACATTAGCATACCTCAACCGTCACGGCCAAGAATGTGTTCATATTATAAGCTACCCCTCATTGGAGTTCCTTCATGTATGCAAAGCACATCCGGAATCAAGATACGTCGGGATAGGGAGTGTGTGTGCAATGCAAAATGTGAACTCTACTGTTATTTGTATGGCAACTTTTTGTGAGTATTGATTTCCTTTATTGTCGCATCGTTGCGAACAAATAAAAACCCAATTAGTAACGGCGAAATTTGATGAAAATTCCGGTTGCGTTTGTAGTGCGGTCAATATTTTGGTTGATAAAAAATTCGAGTAGAAATTACGCACACTGCCACAGTCACCTTACCCAAACGGCATATAAAAAAGGGGTACCCTAGACATTGGAACTAGTGTTGTTCACATCGATCAACTCCCTTCTCCCCCACAATTTTCGGTATAATCAAAACATTAAATAGGACAAGGACAGGAAAAATTCGCTTCAGGGGCATGATTAGTGACATAGAGTGAACGGTTAAGTGTCGTCTATGGCCGAACCCGTTAACAATCAATTGCTCTCGGCAGCGACGGAGGGGCATCGTAGCAACACGACCACGGCGCCAGGTTCACAAGCTTCCAGTAGCCATTCACATTACAATAGCCACCAAAATAGTAGCAAAAACACAAATCGGGAAAAACTCGCGAAGTCTACGAACAAAATCGACACATAACGAAGCCAACACCGACTCTTTGTGTAACGTTGGCAACACAGTGACGGCGACAACAACGCCTGTTAGAAAATAGGACCAACACGAGTGGATCTATTAGGTCATATAAATCTCAATCAACAAATCCTGCACCCCAAAAGATTTGAACGAAAACGGACATCGGACCGAAACTCGTTGCCAAGTTGTGAAGATTTATCGACACATTCAAGTCACAAGAGACGTCGCCAGAACCCATCCGATAGTAACACTAATCGAGAACACGATAAATCTCACCAGAAGGATTCAAGTAAGAAGAAAAACAACTCGTCCCAACGGATTGTGTAGCTTCTAGAAAACGATCGCGAACCTCAGACGACTTCAGTACCCCAGCCCACAACTTACGGCAGACATCGATCAAAGCAAGTAAATCACGTTCGTGTTGGAAAGGAACATAGTGCTGCAACAGTCGTTGGAAAGCCATCAATATCTCAAAACGAGGAGCCTCCAAACCAAATCTTCGGTAAAGCAACCGAACAGCAACAATCAAATCATTTAGCTGCACAGTTGTCTACTACGCAAAATAAGCCTAACCTACTTAGTTACTATTGCAAAACGCGCGGTAATCGTACTTCGGGAAAGAAATCTGTAGATAACACGGTGCTAGACCACGATTACCAATCAACCAGCAGTTGTGATACTCCTAGAGAATCACAAAATACAGAAACATCTTCACTTCCAATTATTTCCGATAGCAAAGGATCAAGTCATCACGAGGCTAAAACCTCTTATCAGGCAACTAGCAAGAACGAATCTAGCGGGAAGACGTGAAGGATTCCGGAACCTTGCGGAAGTAAGTGAATATTCCTTGGAATCAGATTCCCTGAACGAAAGTCAAATGCCAGCTTTTAGTGATTCAGTGGTGAATCCTGAGGAGGCGATAAGCATTCTATACAAGTTATACAATGTCGTATCTGTTTATTCGGCGGGACATAACAAGTTCATTAAGTTCTTAACCAATTATTAATATATTAAACTTTTATTGGCCCAAACGCAACCCTACCTACAATTAAACTAAAATTATCATTAAAAATTAAAATAGTGCACACTAGTATTTAAAACAAGGCATGTGTATTAAATCATTTTCATAACGTGCAAACACTTCAAATGACGATTCAACATAAACTTAATCTAAAACTATTTGTAACTATAAAATAAAAATATCCGTGATGTGCGAAGAACAAATATCTGTTATCTGCGCGCGTGATAGATTTTAAAATAAGAGAGTGTGTTTACGAACTTATTGGTGAGTCGAAACAGCCAACAATTGAAATTTGCGGGGAATACTCTGGTGATGTGAACTTTTCTATTAATTATTACCAGTCGCCGTGCACCTAGAGCTGACCAAAACTTTCTCAATGCAATCACGGTGTTGATAGTGCAAGGATAAATACGGGTACCCAACGCCATTTGAATTGAGGACAAGCCGCAATTACGCCATGGTCTGCCGTGATTACAGCGATTGATAACTACTCGTACGCATACAATACCCAAGCCCCATTTCGATGACGATTTCAATCCGTCCGAAGAACCAGCACTGGAGCAGTACTAATTAGCGGATGCCGCGTTTGGTTCGTTTTCAAGGCTTTGGCAACCCCCCCCGCTCTACTGATCATTGTCTGGGACGAGCTGGTTAACGGAAACACATTCGCCATTCCTGGCATTCAAAGCGCATCGGATCGACAGTTCCTCGTGTTGCAGCGTATTCAACTGGCCCCACAATCATCGAAATGATTTTGTGTTCTGCACCCACCGCTAGCGAGTGAATTATATTCTCCTGTGTCAGGAACAGTGGTAGACAAGAACATATCAGTTGAGGATACCCCAGGGTCAAGAAATACATCGTGCTATGAAAAGACTGGTTATTCAAAGTGAAGCGCAGCGAAACTTCAGAAATTGATAAACTTATGGATGAGAAGAATTACGAACAATTCTTGAAAACGGATTCACACTAGCGCCCGTTTCAAGTGATTTGCTTACTAAATTTTTGAATGGCATTCGGCCAAAGAACTTTTATAGTGATAGGTGAATTATTCGACCTTAAACCATTATCGAAGTACATTATAGTGTTTAACCTAACCAAAAACGAAGATTTTCAGGACGTATCCAGCACCCATCGAGTGCTCGACGGATCATGCGGTGAGTCCTTTTGATTTAATTTATTTATTAATATTTTTTTTCTTATATAATTATTCAAAGTATATCCGATATACGAGTATCTTATCAGCAATAATTTATTTATTACTCGTAATCGTTCTATCTTTCTTAAATTTGGTTTGTCGTGGAGAAGCTTATATTATTTTGTGATAACCAAACCGAAAGAAAAATAAAAAATGAAGAATTAAACTAGGAAATTGGTCTTTTCCCTTCCGGTTGTTCTGACCGAGTATAGGACCCGGTACGGTGGCAGGCTTCCCCCTCAAAATGTGAGCCAGTCACCGGGTACAATTTAATCCTTTTTATTTCAGGTGACTTAATGGGTTGAGTGGCCCAAGCCAAGTGCCTTTTTATGGCATAAAGTTATGCAATTCCATTGTATAATTCTATGACATAAATTGGTCACCGGGGTACTCCCCTTCTGATGGGAAAGCTCATATAATTCAAGTTGTATGAGTTTTCCACTCAGAAGAGGAATACCTGGCCACCTCAACGATTTAACATTGGATTTATTCCGGTTGGGTGGGCATGAAGGGGCTCCACCACCACCCGGTTGCCCCTCTTTCATTTGTGGGCCCTGAATGTATTTGGGTAAAGACGAGGTCAACCCCAAATTAGTCTTTCTTGTCAGGTTGCACTTGTTCTCGCAACAAGTCGTAATTCCATCGTGGAGGTTACCTACTGATTTGCGACTTCGGTCGTCCTCTCGAACTCTGCAAGCAATTCGTGAATGCGAAATGTTTTGTAGTGAGTCCTCGTGCCGGGGAAACGAACCCGCCCCACGACACCGCAATGCTAGCCTGCCAGCGCATTCACGCGTCTCCGGACGAGGGCATTCTCGGCAGGAATCAACACCTTCCTCTGCCGAGGCAGCAGAACATCGCTGCGGTCCTTCACGGACAATAATGAAAATCAATTATTCACTACAGATTGCGTGGCATATATGATTATATACTATTTTATAGATTAGACTTTAGATTATCTAAGCGTCATTAGTAAACAACAAGTTGGTTAAAAATACACTTGAAAATTGAGAATCAATGAAAGCATTATCGGCATATTTTATTGTTTTACCTCCGGAAATCTCAAAGGCGTGATGTACCATCATGATAACGCTAGACCCCACCTCTCTTTGATAACCCGTCAAAAATTAATGGAGCTCATTGGAAACTGATGCCACATCCAACCTATAGCCCTGACTTAGCACCATCAGATTATCATTTGTTTCGCTCCCTTCAAAACCATTTCAATGGTAAAACTTTCGATTCCGATCAGGCTGTTAAAAATGAGTTGGGCCAGTTCTTCGCGTCTAAAAACCAAGGCTGCTTCGAGCGTGGAATTTTTCAACTTAGCGAAAGATTGCAAAAAGTGACCCCACAAAATGGTCAATATATCATTGATTGATGTTTGTTGTTAATATAAATAAATTTGCTTTGAAAAACATGAAAAAACGACATTACTGATTGAACAACAAAATACATTTGGCTTTTGGTGGCTCAAATTTCAATCTGATAGTTAATACAGGCATTGCACAGCATTATGTTTTGTTTCTTCTGTTTTTTAATCTAAAAGCTTTTAAGGAAGCTAAACCAAATTGGATGTAATATGATAGAATATGAAAATGACATCGCTATCGCTTCTCGTTTATTAGAGAAATTTATCTCTACCAAATCGGAGAGATTAAATCACTCCTTAAACATTAATTTTCAATGGTGTCGAGAGTGTGATCTACGTGTAAGTTTCAATAAAATTTTTATTCGTTACGAGGAAGCACAAAGTCCCAAGTTTCAACTTTCAGAAAATAATCAGAGATTCTCCGCGAGCTGTCCAAAAAGTACCCGACACGACAATGAAAACAGTCAAAAAGTTGCGACAATGTTTTTTATTTTTCAACATATTCTCCTTTCAGCTCGATACACTTTTCTCAAAGATGTTCAATAGCTTCGATACCCACTTTATAGTAGGAACCGTCAAGCTCCTCAAATTAGCTACTAACCGCAGACTCTACCTCTTCATTGTTGGTAAATCTTGGAAAAGGAAAATAATCCCAGGGAGCCGGATGTGGCGAATAGGGTGAGTGAGGAAGCAATTCGAACTTCAACTCATTGATTTTAGCCATCGCAATGACGCACGTGTGGACTGGTGCGTTGGCGTGATGAAACAACACTTTCTTTTTCTTGATTTCATCACTCAAACGTTCATCACTCAAGGCTGCATAATATGCGCCGCTGATTGTTTTTCCCTTTTTGAGATAATCAATAATATTATTCCACGCACATCCCAGAAAACGGATGCCATGACCTTGCCAGCTGACTGAACTGTCGTTGCTTTCTTTGGAGCCGGTTCTCCCTTTTCAGTCCATTGCTTTGACTGCTCCTTGGTCTCAGGTGTAAAATGATGGACTCATGTTCCGTCCATGGTTATGTTGCGACGCAAAAACTCGGCTTTATTGCTGCGAAATCGATGGAAAATCCTCACGTTGCTGTTTGTGCTCCATTGTGAGCAAACGTGGCGCCCATCTTGCGCACAGCTTTTTCATGTCCAAATTTTCGGTCAAAATGCGATGCACAGCATTTTTTGAAATGCTTACCATGTTTGCTATCTTGCGCACTTTCAGTCGACGGTCATCCAATACACATTTTCTAACGTAGTGACCTCACTTGGTCGACCACTGCGGTGTTCATCTTGGCACCTTGTACGACCTCGCTTAAACTCATCTACCCAATATTTGTCCGTTGTAAACGAAGGAGCAGACTTCGCCAGAGTAGAATCCCACTCGGCTTTGATATTGGTTGGACTTAGACCTTTCAAATGAAAGTGTTGTATCACATAACGATGCCCGATTTTTTCCATATTTACAAATTTACTGAGAGCGTTCACTCTGGATGTCTGTACAAAAATAATAATAAAAGTATCGTTATGAATTTTTCATATTAAGTTGTTGAAATGTGGTATTGTCAATCGCAGTAATTGTGATTTTAAAACTACCTGTATTCATAAGTTAGGTCGGCTTTTTGCAAAATATCTGGGACTTATCCTGGGCTGTAACCTTCTATAAAAGGATAATATTGTGGAAAGGATTTTCAATGCATTACTGGCTCTAGGTAGCATTAGAATAGCATAGAAGCGATTTGGAGGCTTCAATCTTGTATCGTCACCGGAATTTACAACACCGTAATATAACAAAATCTACTATACGGGGCAGTATTTTGGAGGCCTCCTGTACTGGAGGTAGTAAATCAGAAGTTGCTGGAAAAAGTACGTAGTTAGCAGCCTTAATCGCATTATGGGTACACTATACTACCCCCAAAAGTATTGGAAGTGCTTTCCAGCAATTCACTCGTAATACGCATAAGGCTACATGCGATTATTCATGGGATAGGACAGACTTGGGCCATTTAAAAGTTTTGATTCAGGATACGTCTGTTTCTATAGGCATTGATTATAGATCACCCAACCGTTTTTGCTTACAGGGCTTGAAAATCAAATCCCAACCAGAGATTAATGAGCCAATGGGATCTCCTGGGAAACAGATTATGCCGCGATGCACCCAAGCATTAAAATAGAGTGGAGAGAGGAGAGGTGTACTTATGGTGATATGAACTTGAAGCTTTCATCCCGCCTTTAGGACTACTGTAGCTTCTTCCAAGTGGAAGTGCCGCTGGCTTTTGAAGCGGCAAAAAGGCTGTTTGCATTTTCACTTACTACCAAACGGCTATAAAGTCTCAACCATAGATATCAGAGAAAGTGGATGTGTAAGGCATTAAAATAATTGAAGCATTTTATGATGTTGTGTGAAATTGTCATTTTATTAGCTGTTGATTGAAATTTCAGTTAAGTTTGACGTAACGTCTCCCGCAAAGTTTCGCATCTTCATTTAAATTTATTCTCTTTACGGCACTTATAATTTAAACAAAACAAAAGATTCAATTTTACCTACCCTACAAAGAATACGCCTCTAGTACGCTTCCGATAGCTGTTTTGAAAATTCCGCACACATTACTTCATTTTTCTTTTCCCTGCATAACAAAACTCGCGACTACTGTTAGAGTTTTCAGTTTAATTCTTTATCACTTTTGCGAATTTTTTGCGGTGTATTCAACATGCGTTATTTTAATAAAAATTGTTTTGGTTATTATTTCAAATGCAACTTCACAACGCGTTTTCTGTAAGCAATTGAAATTTCAATAATCATATGTATTCAATCATATGATTGAGATTTCGTAGACAATTCTGTGGTTTATGTGAAAAAGACGTGGGATTTCTTTGAGAGAAACCAGAGAGCTATTTGAATGTGACGGTGTAGTAGAGACGTGAAAGGCGGGAGGTTTTCAATTCATATGAGAGAACAATGTATGCATGTAGTAAAAAGTCTTCATTCACGTACGAGTGATAATAAATATGTTTGGCTTTGGTCTCTACCGAATGTCGGGAAGATAGGAAGTGCTACGAGTACGACTTAACAAAACTTCAAGGCAGACGAACTGACAAAAGAATATAGCTTTTCCCGGAGATTTTTTGTAGTGTTTCGATTGATACTTTGATGGTTTCTGTTAACCTGGCAATTAAGAAAAGGACACGAAAAAGCTGTGAGTGGAAGAACCTTTCTGTGTGGCCGCAAGATAACTGCGAACAATTTTTGAAATTGGTCGCACAATGGAGCTTCCCAAACTTGGAAGGGAGTCCCTCTGTGCAGCGGTGCAACAGTACTTCACCTCTAATCTGAATTATCAGTCCTTGTAATAAGAAGAATGAAGACCCTCGGCTCCCGCTTTTTTATTGATCTAGCAGAAGTATTTTCGCCAGCTTTTAGAAAGGCTACTCAAGTTACTGAATACTCAAAGTGGTTCGCATTATAAAAAGGTCATGTCTTTTGCGGTACAAAAATGGTCCCTAGTTCGCCTAAGTGAGCCTTCCCCGGAGCGCATCGAGGGAGACTGTCGCCAAACCACCTGTCTACCTGAACCTACACGTCATCACCAGAATATAAAAGTCTGGAGTAACTTGCGCTATTTCATGTTTTGAAGACATACATTACATTCATGTGCATTTTTTTTAATGCTAAGTGCATATACGAGTATAGTATGTTTGAAATGTGAGCTAACAGTTATGCTTGATGAACTGAACATTCAAAAAAACTTTCATTAGACTGAAAGCCTAATATACACAACTTCAAAAGCTTACCACATTTTCCAAGCTCCTAATATCAAACACTATACTCGTATAACCAGCCACACAATTGTATGGTATACCACCATCAATTTGCTTCCTTCATTTTATTGGTTCACACATTTGAGAGATTAATTAATATGAATTCCCGGAAGGATTATCAAATGGTTGATGAAGAAGTCGCAGAGTTGTATGATATACAAGTACTATATATGCATAGGTGTATATAAGTTAGTTTAATAGGTCTTTTCTTCTACAATACAATCCCTGATAGCTGTATAAATGAAAATACCCTTCTAAATCCGCTTTAAAACACCTACGGCAATAAATTTTGAATATCTTCAAAGAACAATGAGTACGACATAGCTATGATTACTTGTACATACATTAGGTACTGTGATGCAGATTATAGGACGCGTAGAGGTGTGATCAACTGACTCTAGTACGCAAACAAGAGGGATGTGTTTGGATATGGGAGTTCTTTTTGGTATAAATTGTTCTGCTCTTGGCGTTATCGTACTCTCGCTAAGTTTCTACGTGAGTGAGAAATTATTGATTATTCTTTTGCAGTTCATTATACTGAAGTGAGGAAAAATTAATTCCTATCAAGAATGGCAAGGAAGGATCGTGATAGGCTTAATTCGTTATCAGGGAATTTCAGCTTAATTGAAATTTTGCTGTCAGGTGTGGGCATAAAATTTTATAGAATTAATTATATCGGGGAAATACCTGAAGTTGTACGAAAGAAGGTTAGAATACTGTTAAAATAGAACCAAAAAAATAGTTATTGGCCCGAACATAATTAATCTAATTTATTGATTTAGAAGAATGCACTGTTTTAACCTAAATTTAGCTGGATATCGATGAGTCAAAGTAGAGAAGGAAATATGTACAGATAGTTTGAAATCTTCTACTAAATAGGTGAAGTGGTTAACTATTCTTTTGAGGTGGGCGAAGTTCCGTAGCTGCAAAAACTACCACAGCTAGCCTTGACGGCTTCCCTTTCTTAACGTCTATTTATATGTTTCCTATGTTGTTGCCTGCAGAATGTCTTCTTTATCATTCTAGATAAGTTCATTATTGGTGGTTCATATCCAGAGTGTGATAACTCAAATAATTACAATCAATTGATAATAATTTATGGAGGATCTGAAGATCGCTAATGATTTAACAAAGAAGAAACTGGTCGCTGTAAGCAATCATCCCTATATTTGATATATCCATCACTCGATATCATGCTATATTCTTAGACATCGCGTGGAATTCCCCCAATAGTGAATCCTCTCACAAAAGTAATTGAATTTCATGTATCTAGACAGAAAGCACTTCTCTAATAGTAATCACAATGCCCGTCACACATTTTTTGCGTGTACCAAATGGGCCAGGCTGCGAAGGGAACTCTCCAGGGAGACGGGAGAGCTCACCCCGGATAATATAGTTGCGGTGATGCTCGAATCGGTTGACAAATGGAACCAGGTGGCACATTATGCTCGGGCAGTCCTAAAAGATAAAAGGGACTCACAGCAGCCGGAGGTGCTGGGGCTGGGGGATCGCTCTTCTGGCATTTCCTCTTCCCCTCCCGCTAGGAAAGGGACTCCCCAGCTTGAAGGCGCCCCACGGCATAACAAAACGAGACCTGGCCCGAAGTAATGTGCCAAACGGTTCCAGGCTGGGTTCTCAGATTGACAGGGGAGGTGTTTAGTGGGTAGTCCAAGGGTATCCTCCATGGGAGTCCCACACTGCCAGACTCGGCGGGCGTAAATGCCTTCACCTCCCTACCACAAAAAAAAAAAAATAGTAATCACAATAAAAAGTGTGAAAATCTCTTTTTTGTGTTTATAAACTAAAAATTTTCTGTGATTCTAGAAAAAACACTTCTGTTGAATTTTTCTACAATAAATGGAGGCACCTTTTGTTTCTTATTTTAATGTGTATGATTTTCAACATTTTCGTTTAGAGTGTAGGCTACTAGTTTCTTCTATTGTATCTGTTAGAAGACCTGGTAAAATCCTCTTCTACTTGATAATCTGAGACCCAGGAATCTACTTTTTAGGGTTTTGTAAAATAATTTTACAAAACCCTTCTAAAATCGCGTCCTGTCTGTCCGTCTGTCTGTCCGTCCGTCCGTCCGTCCGTCCGTCCGTGTGTCACAGCAGTTTTTCTCGGAATCTACTTAAGCTAGAAACATCAAATTTTGTATGTAGGTGTAAAGTGGTGTTCTCTTCAAAGTTCGAATACAAAAAAAATTTTATAAGGTATTTAAGGGGGGTCTCCCCATATAGGGGAGTGACCCCCCGAAAAAAAAATTTCATTGAAGGTGGCCGATATGGGTATCAAATGAAAGGTCTTGATGAAAACTTTTCAAAACAGGTCTTTGTTTGGCAAAGTTTGCTTCGAGGGGCGCACAGGGAGGGGAAATACACGAAAAATTTGTGTCCCCCCCCCTCGCGATTGGACACCTGGGATCCGAAAAATCTGCAAAAAATCAGGAATGTAGGCCTTGGTGAGTACAACAACAACAAATACGTTAGAAGTCGCAATTCACTCAACTTTGTTAGTAATACTATGATTTATCGATTTTATGTTTTCTTGAATAAAATCTTAACGGTACCCTTAAATTCTATGAAGTTCAGTACATAGATGACTATTCATAAGATTGATATATCCTGAAAGTTTTATAAAGATTGAATCATATTTGGCGAAGTTATAGCGGTTTGAATTTTCCTGTATTACTATGGAACAATATTTCTCTGCAGCTAGTGGTATCAGTAATCGTAAAACAAAATGGTGGCTGTTTAAAATGCGAAGATTGAATAATTTTGAGTTATTTTTTCCCAACTTCAACGTTTAAGGTGCATGCTTTGAACACTTGATTCAATTTAATGAATGACTGAAGATGCGTACCTACAATTAATACTCATAAGCGAAGCAAGTCAAGGAGGCGGGAGAGAGCTCCTAGCAAAAGGGCTTTGTAACCATTCTAGGATTCGAAAAAATTGGCCATTAATCGATGATAACAGTACAGGAGAGTGGCTCCTGAAAATAAAAATTCATCAAACGTAGCCGGTATGAGTATGAAATGAAAGTTTTCATGGGAGCTTTTCAAAACAGTAGTTAAACTGTCAGTTTTTGCTTCAGTGGGGGCACAGGGGGGAAATACATGAAAAATGTGTTTCCTCCCTAGCGAATGGATATCTGAAATAATTATCAAGGGAGATATTTATGAGTATAACAACAACAAAAATCTCAGAACACGAAATTCGTTCAACTTTGTTAATAATAGTATGATCTTCGAATTTCATATTTTCTCCAATAAAATCGTTTCTTGATTTTATTCGATCTGGTGACTGCATTTTGTAAATTGAATACAAAACCCTTCTGACATGACCGTAGGTCTGTTTACCCAACTTGTTTTTTATTTCATTGATGCGTCTGGCCTTGTTTGATAGATTGTCTATCGCTTAATCTAGTGAAAATATGGTTGATAAAAAAATTCTCTTGATGTTGTATTGCATTCACTTCAGGACTATTTGTAGCATGCGCATCATTAAATACTTCATTATAATGACCGTTTTTAAAATGTTTATGTTTCATCCGAAAACCGTCTAATACTCGAATCTTACTGTCCGTTTCTTCGAACATGAAACATGCAATTGACGCCGTCTTGACTCTAAATATTGCTTGGATGTTATTTTTCTAGAAGGGTTTATTTGAAATTCAAAATTAATCTTCGGGTTTTGAGTCCAATCTTAAAACAGTTTCGCAGCTAAGCCTTCCATTTTTTCGAGTACCCTTTTAAATTAATACAACGGCTGCATTTGGCCATGTTACAATCGTAGATATTGTCATTACACTAACATTGGCACATAAAGCCACGATTTATATTAAAATAACTCTGAACAGCTTTACTGTATTTGAATCCTTTTAGTTTTTGACTCGGAATATATTAGTTTTTTCCGTTCCTTTCAATCGCTGCAATATTTTCACATAATAAGGTCAAAAAGGTTACACGGGAAAACTACGAGTAAGCTTCGCATTTACAAACCACTCTTCAAATTGACTCATTTATTTATTTATTTATTTAAATCCGTTTGACAGACAAAAATCCAATTACCAAATAGACTTAGACAATTAAATATCGTTCAAAGTAAGACACATTTATACAACAAAATCAAGCAGAAAAAAGCTAATTAAAACATGTAAGAAAAGAAATTAGAGTCTAGATGAAAGTTTGAAAAAAATTGAGTGATAAGGAAACATTAATCACTATTCACAAAATGTAACGTCTTAAGTTTATTTTTAAAAACAAAGTAGGACGTAGATAGAGAACTAAGCTCGAGATTGTTATGCTTTCTGATGATTCGCGACATAATTGACTGAAAATATAAATCCGTCCGGGCGTACGGAACCTCGAGAATGTTATTAGACCGACTAGGACGCGCATACAGTCTGTAGTGCAAGTCTACGCTTATAATGGAAGCAATTTGTTGGTGGTACAACTTATGAAGGAAATATTGATCTAAGAAGGTTCATTCGCGACATAATTGACTGAAAATATAAATCCGTCCGGGCGTACGGAACCTCGAGAATGTTATTAGACCGACTAGGACGCGCATACAGTCTGTAGTGCAAGTCTACGCTTATAATGGAAGCAATTTGTTGGTGGTACAACTTATGAAGGAAATATTGATCTAAGAAGGTTATACGGGACGACAGAGAAGTGAGACGAAGTATGGATAGACGACGCTCTTAAGACTCATAGGCCAAGTTGAATTTGAAGAACAAAATACGGATAAACTTACGCTGAACAGCTTCTAGTGAGCTCACAAGATATAAATGTCTAGGCGACCACACTACTGGGCTGTACTCAAGAAGTGGGCGGACAAGACATGTGAACAAGCGAACAGCGGTAGTAATATTTGCAAACTTGTGCAAATGCCACATAGTAAAACCCAAAACTTTTGTTGCCTTGGTAATTATGCTAAAAGTTTGGGCATCGAACTTAAGCTTGGGGTCAAATATTACACCAAGATCTTTACATGAGTCTGCAGAGGAGAGAAAAACATCACCTAGGGTGTAGTTGTAAGTTAAAGGAACAAATTTCAAAGTAAAAGTCATTTTAAAACATATGCAAACATTGATACGAAGGGAGTTCGCATTACACCAGTTATAGAGGTTAAAGAGATCAATTTGGGGTTGCTGACAATCTTCAAGGGATCTAATTATCCGGAATACCTTGAAATCATCAGCATGCACGAGACAAGAAGAGGAAATTACAGAGGGAAGATCATTGATAAACAGTACGAAAAGAAGAGGTCCAAGGATTGACCTTTGAGGGACGCCAGATGTAGGATCAAATGGAAAGAAGATTGTGCGAGAGGATAGATACGCTGAAATCCAAGAATGTAAGGAACAGAATATGCCAAGCAAAGCTAACTTTTGACAGACGAGAACATGATTCACGGATTCAAACACTTTGGAGAAGTCCGTGAATATTGCATCAACTTGAAGCTGTTTATCTAAAGCTCTTGCAACTCCACCAAGTTCGAGGAAGTTGGACGACTCTTCGAGAATCCATGTTGCTGTGGTGTGACAATTGAACTCAATGACTCAAGAAGCCTGTTGTGTACACGTTGTTCCATCAGCTTAGAGAAACAGGATAGGAGTGGTATGGGACGATAGTTTGAGGCAGATGATGGGTCGCCGTTTCAAAGAAAGGAACAACATTTGCATCTTTCCTGTACGTTGGAAAGGTGCCAGTACCAAGACTGAGATTGAATATAAGGGATAGAGGAAAACACAAAGAGGATATATAGGGTTATCCATTTTACGCTTGGGAAAGTAAAGCTAAAGAAAACACATAAACTATTCAGATCGAAACAAAATGTTTTATTCAGTATAAAGATTGAACCTTGCTATTCTATGTGAAACACAACATCATTCAAATGTTCTCCATGGGACCTCTTACAGGCCTCAATCCTTTTGAGGTAATTTTCAATGACTTTTCGGCACATTTCCGGCAGTATTTCGGCCATAACTTCACGAATATTGGTTTTCAATTGCTCAAGATTTTGAGGATTGTTCGCGTAAACACAATATTTCACATAGCCCCATAAAAACAAATCCAAAGGTGTTAGGTTGCAGAATCCTGCCGGCCAATTGACATCACCCAATCTCGAAGTTACGCGTCCTGGAAATTTCTCTTGCAAAAGTGCTCAATTAGCCTGTGTTGTGTGGCTTGTGGTTCCGTCCTGTTGGAACCACATGTTCTCCAGATCATAGTCTTCAATTTCTCTTCAAAAATAATCGGTCAACATCGGTCCATAGCGGTCAAAATTGACTGTAATGGCTCTTCCTTGATCGTTTTCAAAAAACACGGGCCAATAGCACCCCCAGACCATAATGCACACCAAACGGTCACTTTTTCCGGATGCAAAGGCCTTTTTGTGATCACTTGAGGATTTTGAGAGCCCCATATGCGGCAATTCTGTTTATTTACGTAACCACTGAGCGAAAAATTAGCCTCATCACTAAAGAAAATTTTGTTTGAAAAATCGTTATCAATGGCAATGTGTATGGTCTTGAGGCTTAAGTTCTTGAGTGAGTTGGATTTTGTACGGATGGAGATGCAAATCCAAATTCAAAAT
Source organism: Odontomyia ornata (assembly GCA_963969285.1). Taxonomy (NCBI): domain Eukaryota; kingdom Metazoa; phylum Arthropoda; class Insecta; order Diptera; family Stratiomyidae; genus Odontomyia; species Odontomyia ornata. The sequence continues at coordinate 64,044,293 of OZ017741.1, read as the reverse complement.
CCACCACAATGAGCCATAAGACAAGCCAAAATGTTGAGCACGTCGAGGAATCGACAACTTCGGGTGTTCCTCCACACTTTGAGCAACGACAGCGATATTTTCAGCAGGACGAATGTTGCGATGATGCTCAGGCCTAGCAATATAAATAACCGATCCAATCTCTTCAAATTAGGTCGATTATGTAATCGGCATGTAAGGCCCTAAATGTTGATATAGCAGAATCACCATTTTTATAATAAAATTTAATAATTTTAACGCGTTCTTCGACTATTAAACGATCCATATTTCTAAATGGCAAGCCTTCAACTAAAAAAACACGCTTTGGGTGACATTTAATTCTGACAGATGTCAAATAGAAGGGTAATACTTTCCTACCACGAAATGGATAACCCTGTATTAGGCAATCTATCGAGACCAGAACTAAAATTCGGATCGAGCAAGTTAATAAGGGATTCAACTTCATAAAGATCAGTGGAGTGGGATGTAATTGATGCTGGAGAAGTTTGAATTGAGTTAATGAGGGAGTGCAGTATATCAGAAGAGGAAAAAGTAGAGAAAAAATATTCGGCAAATAGGTTAGAAATATCCTGAGGGGAGGAGGCTTCAGTGTTATTCCAATTAACAGTATGCGGGATGGTTGAGGAAGATTTAAAGGATCGGATGTAAGATCAAAAGGCTTTAGCGTTATTTGTCATGAGGAAGCTTTGTAAACTGCTGAAGTAGTTTTTCATGGCCGTTTTGAGCTCTTTTTTAGCCAAAGAACGCAGTCTACAAAAGTTCTGTTTGGCATTGTAATTTCCGGTCAATTTATAGTGCCTATGCCCCTTGTCTTTGGCTTTTAAGGCACGAAGAACTCTTCAAGTAAGCCAGGGCTTCATTTTCGCTTTACGAGGAGCTTAGAGTGGAGTATAAAGAGCAATCAGATTGTTAACGTAGCCGTAAAATTTATTCAAATCACTATCACAGTCAAGATGGGTGAAGAAGGTGCACCAGTTGACCGAGTCCAGATTGGTTTTAATTTGATCATAATTTGCTCTAAAGAAGTTGTAACGACAAACTGAGGATTTTAGAGTATCAACGGTTAGTGCTAGAGAAAAAGGTGGATGATGCAGATCAAATTGAATGTAAGGATATAAAACGGGAGCTATTGATAGACACCCAGTTTGAACATTTGACATGAGAAGGTCCAAAAGGTGGCCATTAGGATTACGGATATAATTAAACTGTGAAAAAGAACAAAGGAAAAGAAAGGAAGAAAGTAACAATGGAGGATTATTTGTTGAGGAAATGAAAGGTGTTGTTAAGGGATCCCATTCCAGTAGGTAGGTAGGTAGGTTGAACTCCCCACAAATTAAAGGGTTGAAGGTAGGAAGGCTGAAGTCCCGACAAATTAGAATGTGGATGACGAGCAAGAAGATAGGCATAGAGTTCATCGAAGAAGGCTTCGAACACAGTTAAGGGAGAATTACAGGGAATATACACAGAAGAAATTAATAAAGAAGAGTTATGAGGAAGAGGGAGTTTAACAATTAAACACTCAACAGCACGAGCAAATTTGAAGTCAGCGCAAAGTAAACTATTAACCCTTTACGGCGCTGAGTAGCAGATCTGTATCATACTCTTCAAACTAGCAAAGTCGTTCAAAGCAACGAATAAAATACCTTTCAACGCAGCAATGCATATCTGCAGCAAAGCACTCTATTGAATTAGTTCCCCACGTTTGTGCTAGACGGTGTTATTTGTACTTTTTGGCCACTTGAAGTGACGGATCCCTTAGAACTGGTTTGTGTTGTTCGCGCATAATTTTCGTAGCTTTTTTTAAATGGTTATATTGGAAATATTGACGTGAAATTACTGCACAGTAAAGGTTAGTAATTGGTTTTTGCTAAGAACATGCAATTCAAATGTTTAGATTGTTTTTATAGAGATACTCTCTAGTTTTTTTTGATGCAGTAATGCAACATTGCGCTAAACTGTTATATTTTATTTCTTTTTTCGTGAGAGGAATATTTTCTCTTTTCAGGCTCAATATGAGTTTGAGGTTTCGCGTTCAGGCTCTAGGCCTTTGTCAACTGTCAAATTAGAAACTATTCTAAGCCAATGGCAAGATAGTGAGGATGGCTTAGACTTTTCAGACGACGACGATGTAGCCGATCCATCGTACATGTTGGAAAATCGAAATTTACGCCAAGATTCGGATGAGGAACCAGAAATACCTTTCCTAGAAGATCAGGAAGATGACATCTTGCTACCGAGCTCTGAGACCAGTACAAGCACTACAGTTCAACCATGTGAGATACCGCCTGCTGTTTCAGTACCCAGTACCAGCTCCAAAGTCAACACAACTTCACGCAGCACATGTGATCCCAAAACGAATATCATATGGAAAAATAAAAACTTGGAACTAAATGAAGACCAGATGAGGTTTTGGAGATCTTCCAAGTTATCAAATAAAACACTGGAATTACAGACGCCTTACCAGGTATTTTCTTACTTATTTAATGACGACATTGTGGATCTCATAAGAGATGAAACAAACCTGTACAGCGTGCAAAAAGATGCCAGTAAACCTATAAATGTTACAAGCCAGGAAATAAGACAGTTTATTGGAATTATTTACTACATGTCCATAATTGCCCTGCCCAATGTTCGAATGTACTGGTCACAGAAATATGGCTTTGCCAACATACGTGAGATAATGACACTAAAACGGTACGAGTTTCTGAGGCAAGTACTACACTTCAATGATAACTCTAAAATGTTACCGTATAGTCAGCCAAATTCTGATCGACTTTATAAAATCAGGCCAATAATTGAAAAGCTGAATCATAACTTTAGAAAAGTGCCTCTAGAACAACATTTGTCTGTTGATGAACAAATGTGTTCAACAAAAGCACGAAGTGCTCTAAAGCAATATTTGCCAAACAAACGCCACAAGTGAGGCTTCAAACTGTTCGTTATTTGTGGTGCAAGTGGATATGGCTACAAATTTGAAGTTTACAGTGGCCAAGAGAATATATGTGCAGATGACGAGCCTCAATTGGATGCTTCATCTAATGTAGTGGTCCGACTTGCCAGAGAGATTCCTGCCAACCAAAACTATAGGCTGTTTTTTGATAACTATTATACATCGCTACCCTTGATTGAATTCTTGTCACACCGTGGTATATTAACTTTGGGCACCGTTCGGAGAAACCGGATCCCGAACTGTAAACTCCCAGAAGAAAAACAGCAGAAAAAACAGCCTAGAGGCGCATCGATTGAACAGGTTGCAAGCTATAATGGAATTGACATATCGGTGGTGGCCTGGAGAGATAATAAAATTGTGAATCGAGCATCCAACTTTGCTGGCAAAATCCCACATCTATCGTAAGTAGATTCGACAGGTCGCAAAAGAAACAAATCAATGTTGAACGACCCTTTATTGTGGCAGAATATAATCGTCACATGGGAGGTGTAGACCTCATGGACTCCGTAATGGGTCATTATAAAATTAGACTTCAGAGCAAACGTTGGTTTATAAGGCTCTTTTACCATTTCCTGGACATGACCACGACTAATTCTTGGCTATTGTATAGAAGAATTTATGCTGACACGGAAAGTAATGTCAAGGTGCTAAATTCTGCTGATTTCCGACTAGAAGTTGCTGAAACTTTAGCCAAATTTAAAGTACGAACCGGCTGAAGCGTACTAGCGATGTAGAAGCACTCATCCAGGACAAAAAGAAAATAGGGCCTTGTCAGCACATCCCGCCAAAAGATATCAGATTGGATCAGTTAGGGTACTGGCCTGTTTGGACAGACAAAAGGCTTCGGTGTAAATATCCAGGATGTACTGGAACAGCCCAAACGGAATGTGAAAAGTGTGGCGTAGCCTTATGTTTTAATAAAAACAATAACTGTTTCCGTTCTTTCCACATTTCGTGAATATTAATATGTTTTTACGCCATGATGCACATCTGCATCTTATAGTTTTTTTTCAAAAATAAATACCTTTTCTTACATATAATTTTTTTGACTATTTTTACCGTTATTATAAAGCTCATCTTAACATATTTTCAATTAAAAAAAACAGAAACACGTTCTTGCGCCGTAAAGGGTTAAGGGTTTAGCAGACTGCAACCAACACTCCCCCACCGTCAGATTTATTGTGATGTAAAGGCCACGGTCGCATTGGCAGACTAAACAACCTGGGAATATTTCTGCATTTGGAATATTTTCGTTCAACCACGTTTCAGTTAAACAGATAACAGAATTGTTAGTTAATTGAGACACGAGTAATAAGTCCTCAAGTTTGGTTCTTAAGCCACGAACATTCTGCTAATAAATAGAAGCACACAGCACAAACTCAATTTAACAATGAGTAACCATTCAGTCACCTTCCCCATCGCAACACTCGTTTTTTTTCGCATGAAAATAAGTCAAGAAAATGCCTTTTGTACTTAACTCCCGGGAAGACAATATTCACCGCGTTATTTGCGAGATACGGCTTCAATCATTGGTTAGAGTAGTCGAAATTTGACCCTTCGTCTGGAGTTCCCCCGCGCTAGTTGTGGCGCTCACATACCCGAAACTATATTCAAATAAAAATGGTAGGGAATTATCTTTCCAATAAAACCAATTTCATGACAATCAATACAATTTATCTGTATTTTATGTCATTTGAAAATTGTATACATCCTAAAAAACACCCTATATTTTGGCTTCATCGAAGGCATAAACCACCGGCGGAGTATTCACCACAAACGAAAGCGAGGTGAACTAGATGTCAATTTGACGCAGATGTCGTCGCGCGGTTTTGGGGATCTTGCGGTGTGGAAGAAAGTACGGTTAGGGGGTCTCGTGAAAAATTGCGTGCTAATTTGTCCGGATTCGACGAGTTTCCGCGAGATTAACGCTAATTGCAAGTCGGGGAGTCTGCTTTTGAACGACATTGTGGAATTGTTGACGGCTCGCCGAGTAATTTCACCCGCCATTAGGTGACGCATTCACGCCTTCAGTTTTCGCACCCTGGTCACGCGAAGTGTCCACCAATCCAAATTATAATGTCGCAGATGGAACTCCGTTGGAAACGAAAACTACCATTTGGAAGAGATTTAAATTTGACAAATGTGCAGATCGAGTATATGAAGAACGAATTCTCACCGCTGAAACGACACCGTCAAGTTTAATGGTTCCATCGCCATCTCCCATGTCATCACCTTCCGGCATTGCTTTAGCCACGATAACATAATGCCGAAACCCTTATAAGACCCAACCAGCTATTGTCTTATAATACTAACTACAGGTAACTAAATACTTAGAACGTACATTAGTCAGCATGTGTAAAAGAATATTAAAACCAATAAATAAACATGAATGTTTATGGATTATAAGTTTTGTACAGAAGATCCCTATTACAGTTGTCATTAAAAGCCAATTGATACAAAAAGACAAATTAACTAATAAAAATTGTATAAAGTCCCATGCAAAATTGACATAAGAGGCACGGTCGTTTACTACTGTTAAAATGTGTACAACACAAAACAATGCAAAGAAGTTAAATCAAAATTAAAGAAAAAAAAAATATTTCACATTATATGTATTGCTTTCCGAACATTGGAAAGAGAAAAGAGGGAAAACGTTCAAAATTATAGATATTTATTTTTTTGTACATAACCAGAAAACAAGTGAAAATAATGATTTTGCATTCGTTATTTTCAATTTCATTTGAAGAAAAGATTTAGGCTGAAAATCATTCGGTACAAGAATTTTTTAATAGTTTTGGAAATAGATTACAGTAACGACTCTATCAGCATCTCGTATCTCAATCAAATTTTGATTGTTCTTTATTTTACGTCCCCAAACTTAATTTATTTAAAGTGTGTAAAGTATTTGAAACGAACCTCAAATAGAAAATGTGCAGCTATTACAATGGAATTGTACAGACATAAAACTTTTAATTGTAGATTTTTTTAATACCGGATTCTTAACAAAAAAAAAGGAAAGAAGAAGTAGATGGAAACAAGATAATATGACGTTAAAATTAAGTTGAAACTTTACTAAAGTTGATTTCGTGCAAATATATTTAAAATATTTAGACATGCTCCACCACTGAAATTAAAAACTACACCTACTGCAGGGGACAAAATAAAAATAAAATAGCAGTCATATTAACTGTTTTTTTTTTAAATCTCTCTTTTCCTTTCTTGCTCGTATGCTAATCTCTTTTAGAGTTAATTTTAATAATAATAATAAGATCACCCAAAATGTAGATAAAAGTAGGAATTAAGTGAAAATAATAAGCATTAAGAAAAAAAAAAATAAATCAAGTGCTACCAATTTTAGCAATTTATACCTATTCCAATAACACCCAAACAAAGTACTGTAAATAAGGAATTCCAAAATAGGTATAAACCAAAATATAACAATGAAGTTTAAAAAAAAAAAAATACAAACAAAAAGAAAAAGATTAAAAAGGTTAATTTCATAACTTTGCCCTTCTCGTATTTGTAGTAATCGAAGTACAAGACGACTTATATATTATGTATAGTTTTTTTAATTTTTGAATAACTTCTAAACCATCTAAATGTAGAAGAGATTATTAGATGTAATGAACAATACCATAACATTTTTACTCAAATAACTAATAAAATTAAAAATGTACATTTTTCGCGAAACGTTGAATATCTTTTGAAAAAAATTGCATTGAATATTTGCCAATCGCCTGTGGATAATGAGTGCCAATTCATATTCAGAATTCATAGAAAGGAAAAATAAAATGAATTAATACCCCGTAACTTTCGGTCTTTCCTTTCCTTTAGTTCTAACCGGGTATAGGACCCGGTACGGTGGCAGGTTTCCACCTCAAAACATGAGCCAGCCACCGGGTACAAATTAATCCTTTTTGTTTCAGGTGACCTTTTTGGGTTGAGTGGCCCAAGCAGAGTGCCTTTTTATGGCATAGAGATATACAATCAAATTGTATAATTCTATGACATAAATTGGTCACCGGGGTACTCCCCTTCTGATGGGAAAGTTCATACAATCCAAGTTGTATGAATCTCCCACTCAGAAGAGGAATACCTGGCCACTTCAACAAGCTATCTATGGATTTATTCCGGTTGGGTGGGTATGAAGGGGCTCCACCACCACCCGGTTGCCCCTCTTTCATTTGTGGGCCATGAATTTATTTGGGTAACGACGGGGTCACCCCAAGTTCGCCTTTCTTTTCAGGTTTCACTTGTTCTAGTACAAGTTACATCTCCCTCGGTGAGGTTATCTACAATTCTTGCGACTTCGGTCGCCTTTTGAGCTATCGACCAATTCGTGAATGCGAAATATCTTTGTAGTGGGTCCTCGTGCTGGGGAAATGAACCCGCCCCACGACACCGCAATGCTAGCCTGCCAGCGCATTCACGCGTCTCCAGACGAGGGCATTCTCGGCAGATACCTCCATCTTCTTCTGCCGGGGCAGCAGACCATCGCTGCAGTCCTTCACGGACCTTTTGAACATCCTATTCACTACAAATCGTCACTTAGGTTGCCTTGTATCGAATGCTTTTAGAGATATAAGATAGTATAGCGAGGCCTAAAAGCAACATCTGTATCCAAAACTCACTCATAATATGAAAAATTCACCAATACATACATTTTTTCAATGGTGCATCGATTTTGGGGGCAACTCCTCCTCATATACGAAAGGGCAGCCCAAACCGGATCTTGCCCTCCAGGATTAATCTCCTCCAATCACCACGGTTTTGCGACCTCGTCCGCCGGTTGATCACTCCCAGCAAGGATCTACAGTCCCGCTGGACGTCTACTTTGTGCTCTATCTTTAATGTTCTTTGGGCAGCCGGTTTTCTTCCATTCTTTCCACATAGACTGCCCATTGCAATGATCGTAACTTTACGCAAGCAGATACAGGTGGATCGTCAAATAATTATCGTATGAATTATTTGACGTGATAGGCTTTATTTGCGGTGAAACACGTTGTCGCTTTTGGTGACTCTTCTCTTGAGGTTGGCTTCAAGATTAACTAAATTAAAACGTTATAGCCTCCTAGTGTCAGGTTTTGACGAACTGGAGTCTCTTCCTCGTCTGAGTCATGAATTTAGTTTGAGTTTCGTTAACTCACAGCCAATTTGGTTTAGGCTCAGAAATGCTTCTTTGGCATCTGAGATTGAATGTGCCATAACATTCACGTCGTCAGCATATGCTACTAATTGTGTGGACTTGAACCTAAGTGTACCCAAGGTTTCATCTGATATGTTCCTGACAATTCCAGCGCGATATTAAAGAGCTTTGGAGCAAGTCCATTTCTTTGTTTTATGCCTGATCCCATTACGAAGCTGTCCTTTAGTTCACCATTTACCTCGGCCTGAGACTATATGTTTAGTATCGTGACTTTGACCATGCGGATTAGTTTTGCTGGGGCGCCAAAGGCAAGCATTATTTTGTACAGCGCATTTCTGTCGAAACTGTCGTATGCTTGATTGAAGTCTACTTTGAATTGTGCGCATCGATATTATGTTCCCAGCACTTTTTGAGCACCTGCTTGACTGAAAATATCTGGTCTGATACTCTCCTATAATTCCTTCATAGCATGGCTTTAATTTTCTTTCTATGATTTCGGAGAGCAAAGCGATGCCTTTATAACTTTAAAACGTTAACGTATCCCCGTTTTTGTGTAGAGAACATACTATCCTTTTTTCCAGTTCTCTGGTCACTTCTCTTGTGACCATATTCTGCATATTATTTGGTACAGAAGGTTACTTCGATCGGAACCCCGCTTTGAAGCAGTTCTGCTGATATTCCATATATTTCAAGAGTCTTATTTTTTCTGAAGGCCCGTACTAGTGCCTGTCTTTCGTCTCTAGTTGGTGGCGACACTGCGGCCTCTTGCCCTGCTTCAGGAATGTTCACAGCTTCAGTCATTGTTGGGGACGCTGTGAAAAGCATCTGGAAATATTGCAATCATCTACTTTTAATATCAACTGTGTTAACTATGATTGTTCCTTGTGCACTTTTGCAATGACTTATTTGTGGATTGAAGTCGTCACTTAGTTGTTTCTCAGAGGCATACGCCGATCTGACTTCATCAAAGGTTATGTTTTCGTTATTCTGTTGGATCCTGGTGTTCATGGTCAGTCGTTTCTTTCTTTGCCACATTTTTTTAGCTTGTCGTCGGAGGGTTTTATGTATATAATTTTATATTTTTGGGGCAATTAAACGTTACAAAATTGAAAAAAAAAACAGTTTTATTAGATTAAATTTGAAGTAAACAATTAACATTTTGCCATAAAGTACGTGAGTTTTTATGTTAAGATTGCTCTTGTTACGAATATTTTTATATCTTTCATTCACACCATGAAAAATAAAAAAAACACATAAAAGTACGACCTTGGGAACGGTTTTGTTTACATCGTATTCCCCTGACAACAGAATTGTTTGTACAGAGCAATGTCAAACTTCATGTTTATAAAACAGCATCAATCAGGATAAGTACTTGCTCTTAACAAAATATTTCGTACTGAATTAAAAATCTGGGCAACACGGCACTTTCCTGACACCGGCACTACACGTGGGGGCGCAGACTCTATCAGCAAATCAGTTTCTTTTATTTATTAGTTATTTGCTTGCCCCAAACCTGACATCCATACATATGTCAAAACTGATCTAACCATGATCTTGTAACAGATAACTTTGACCTTATCATCAATGTATTTGGGATGAAAAAGTCATCGAAGCGCCATGACTACTTTTTGTGCTTTACTGATCATCATTTTTACATGCTCAGTCGAGATGAACGCCGAGGTATCAAACACAGGATTTATCTGGAATCCGTTCTGAACCACCCTTACCAGCCATAATGTGGAAATCCTTCCCATTACGCTTCAGGTCTTGACTAACCCCTTGCAGCGTTGTTCGAAACAAAATTTTTTCGCACTTCTGCGCATTAATTTTCATTCGCCAATTGTTGGTGTAGAACTGGATATTTTTAAACATTTTTGAAGATTGCTCTGAGCTATTGTAGCTTTTCAGTCTGCCGTATAGATGATCAGATCATCAGCAAACGCTACCAGTGATTGCGCTTGCAAGACGTTAAAATCAAAGCCGTTCAATAGCTTCGGAATGAATATTGAGAAGAGCAGAGGTACAGTAACTATTCCCTGCTGTAGACTATTCAAGACCTTCAAGTCGCTCATTGTCATCAGATTATCATCAGTTACGATAAATGATCCCCCGTATAAAATATTGCGTAACATAGCGAAAAGGTGTGTGGGGAACCTGTCTTGAAGGAGTTTAAAGATTAGTTTACCTAACCACACCATATCGAAGGCTTTCTCCATATCTATGAGATAGCTCCAACACTTTTTCTATCATTCAGTTTTCAATAGATAGCTGAGGTTACTTACGTAATCGCATAAATGGTCGAATGCCTGGCGCGAAAACCAAATCGGCAATTAGGCATCAACTCATATTTCTCAAAGTGGGCGCTCACTGCTTTGCTTAGTATCACTTTAAATATATTGCCGATGTTAGGCAGCAAGCTGATTGGGCGACATCTTCTAGGGTTCAAAGATTCTTTTCCTTTTTCAAGATCGGAAATACCTTGGCCTTTTTCCATTCATTTGGGAAATATGATCTGCTTAAAATGTGTTGAAAAATTTGCTATAATTCCTAATAGCAACCTTAGGTAAATGTCGAGGAACTGTATTTGGAACACCGTCAACACCACACGATTTCTTGTTGTTTATTCTGACAAAATAAGCAATTAAATTCAAGCTCGGTATGAGTTCAGATGGCAATGTTTCATTGCAATTAAGAATTGATTCACCGTTCAAGTTGATTTGAAGTCGGAAACTTTTACTTCAAAGACCACTGAAAGTATTTGATTCTCTCTCTCAGGGTTTGGTAGATGAACCAATTCAAAGTGTGTTCCAATCAGGGCAAGTTTCTGCAATCCATTACATATAATCCTGTTTCCATTTCTATCCGGAATCACACTACCAATTTCGATACCAGCCCTATCGAGAAGATTTATCTTTTCACTAGCGAATTCAAGATTCGATACCTTCACTCGAGACTTCTTGCGAAATAAGCTTTTTCCATTCGTGAAAACGCCATCTGAGTCCTGTGGGCTAATACCCCTCGGTTTTTCCGCCCATTGATTGCTGACCTCACTTCTGAAGTATGAGCGGACTAAGTCCCGGACATTCTTCGGACGTAATTTCAACAAAGCCAACGAGGGATGGTTGTAGTCCAAAAATCGTCGATAAATATTGTTGACGCGTGTGAGAAGAAGGCTTTTCAATCTTTTTAACCTTGCGATGGTTGGCGTTTCATATCCTCCCATATTCTTTCGATGTTTCAAAAATTAACTTCTCTAACTTCGACAAATAGAGATCTGTTTCATCGTTAGTTAGATTCCTTTTATTAGGAACCATTGAGCAAGTGTTGTCATCATCAGAAGGAGGACATTGCTTCTGGTAATCCCGATCAAACTTCCTTTGAAACATTCCCCATATCATTTTTTGTTTTAAATTCAACCGATGATATTCATGTTGAACTGGAATAAGGAAGACATCATTCCTTTGATGATTGATTTCCATTACGATTGCAAAAATAAGTTACCCTAGAATCATTAACATTACCTATTTTTTCTCAGCAACACATTTCGGTATCCATATCGTTATCCATCCTAGCAAGTACCGCTTCGTAATTTTCGCTGTCGTTTGTTCCTCCTGCGCTTAGTATGATATCGGGGTCAGGAATTGTTGCCTTTTTGCACCTTGTATTGTTAGTTTCTTTGCTTGTTGAACCTTTTGCGTGGCTACTTTATCTTCGCTTGTCTTATGTGCTTTATGGCTTAACCGTTTTTGTTTTATTGACGTTTGATAATTTACGAATCATTTCCCCGAAATTTTGAACTCATTTCTTCGTTTTCTCTGGCAACTCTTTCGTTTTATTTGGTAACTCTTTCCAGTTCTTCGCTCGATAGCGTAATACGCTTCCCATGTTCATAACTTGCTTGTTCGTATTTTCTTTTCTTTATTTTTTCATTAATTGCATTTGAAATACTAGATCCCGGTACTCCAGCGGTGGGAAGCTGTCGGGCTCCTCCATGCCCGCGGTGAACAAACTTTACTTTTTTCTCGAACTTTTTGAGACTTCAGAGATAAATTGTTCGAATAATTCGACGATGTAATAGGTTTTAAAAAATTAGTTTCGTAGTGACGTTTTAAATAATATTTTGATTTATAAAAATTATTGACAAGTGCTTTTACACGTGGCGTCTCCCCAAAATCTATATCTAGAAGCATTTACGCATGAGTAACTAACCGTAATCTCCAAAAGAGTTGATTTGCATGCATTTGCCTGTTACAAGACCATTTTTTTGGGATATCTTAGTAAATATAGCACTAACGATTCCGCTCGAACTCGTTTATTTTAAGCTTTTATTATCTATACGCACTTTTATTTGAAATTGAGAGTATTCTGATAATTTCAAGTGCAGCTGTTTCGTCTGTGGTCAACCTTTAGTTTGCAACCACTAAGGTTTCTAATTCAAAAGCAAAAACATTTAAAAAAACATTAAAACGTTTATTTTATTTGACGACGTAGTGAACACTTCGTCGTATTTTTTAACGCAATGCTTACAGATTACAAACCCTAAGAAAAAAAATTGAGATACACACCCATCTGAGTCTTTACATATGTAGGTAGGACCTCTCTCTATATAGGGTTTTGCATAACAATTTTTTATCTTTATATTAACGCACTCTTCAACTATCTTAATGAATTGTCAATGTCAAAACGTTAGTTAAAGTCGACATTTTCATCATGGTAACGATCACGAACCAGCAACGTTTGGAAATTATAAAAATTACTTTTAATTACTATTACCGAAAAATCATCTTCGGCGATGAAGCTCATTTCTGGTTTAATGGCTTAATAAGCAAAATATGCATTATTTGTAGCAACAAACCCACATGTGCTTCCTGAGACACCGTTACATCCGCAAAATATTACTGTTTGGTGCGATTTTCATGCTGGAGGAGCGATTGGGCCGTATTTTTTCGTGGATGAAAACGACCGGCATTTTACCGTCAATAGAGAGCACTATCGTGTTATGTTGGAAGATTATTTGTGGCCATATGTGGTTTCAACAAGACGGTGCCATAATAGATTTATTGAAATTTATTTGTTTCTTGCCCTCTGCGAATTAAATAAAATTTAATACATTCAAGTGCATTTGTTTAGCATAAAATATAACACAATACTGACTATGTGATTGATGGCATGATGATAATAATTGAGAGAAAGACTTTTTCCTCTGCCGGCCAATAGATCAGTTAGTTGCACTGGATAGTAAAGAGGTAAGGATTATCGTCATTGAATCGTAGAAAAAACAGAAATAGCAAATGAAACAGATGTTAAAGATACATATTAAGGAGGAAAATAACTACAAGAAAAGATAGGTAAGTACTCGTATGATTGACAATTTATTTGACATTGCAGAAAGGAACTTGCGTTGAAAATGCAACCGAATTAGCGAACTGATCGCATATTTAGTCTGTATTAATATCAAGATACGAAACCTTGAACTCAACGATCCTGACCACACTTTGGACATTTTCGTACACAAAGTATTCCGCAATACTACGGCCCCATCAAAGAAAGAACAAAGTGGAGACGTCAGTGCCATGATGCGGTGAATACCTATGTCATTTTTTTTCTAGGGGAGTCTCATTAAAGCACAGAGTGTGGGACTCTCGTGCCCACAAGCGACTAGACTACCTATTTAACACATCCCCTGTTCACCCGAGAAGCCAGCCTGGAACCGCTTGACACATTACTTCGGGCCAGGTCTCATTTCGTTACAACATGAGGCGCCTTCAAGCTTGGGAATCACGCATCTAGCGGGAGGAGAGAGGGGAATATAGATTGCTAGACAAGCGATCTCCCAGCCCCAATGTCCCTGGGTGTCCCTTTTATTTTTTCGGAGTGCCCGAACATGATGTGCAGCTTGGTTCCATTTGTCAACCGATTCAAGCATCACCGCCACCTCCCTGTAGAGGTCCCTTCACAGCCTGTCCGATTTTGTGCATACACAAAATGTGTGGCCCGTGATTTACTAATCTTGTGCAGGTAAGACTGAAAACACCCATGCCCGCTCAGAAGCTAAATCAGATAGAAGCCAGTCTCACCATATCTTCGGCTTGGCCACGGTCTCACATCCAGGATGAGACGCTCAGTCCACCTTCCCTTCCTGCAAGTCACCTAACCCTGCTGCAAGTCGTTGAGTGAGCGCTGTCTTTCCTCGTGGGCAACCATCTCCCTTGCGTCCTCACTTCGACGCAGGTAAATAGCGCGGCACTCTCTAGCAAGGAGGGCAACAGGCATCACGTCTGCAATAATTCTTGCCGCCGGATCAGAGATTGTCGGATACGAAGATGCAATACTCAGTGCTCTTCTTCTCTGTACCTATGCCAAACGGTTTCGGTAAACCTCCTTGCTGAGAGCGTCGCCCCATATTTCTGCTCCGTACAGTAGCACTGAGCCTACATCACTCATCAAGAGGCGTCTTATTGATGGACTGGGTCCCCTACGTTGGCTTTAAGTCGACTTAAAGTCGAAATGTCCGAAGCAGCCTTCCCTGCCGTTGTCTTGATTTGCTTAGAGCAACTTATCTTTGAGTCGATCAGTAGTCTCAGGTACTTTACCGCTGGTTTCAATTTGATTAGTGTGTCTCCAATACTGATCATTCTTACTCTTGGCATCCTCGTTTTTGTCAAGATGACCACTTCGATTTTCTCCAATGCTAAACTGAACCCGCGAGCAGTCATCCAGTCTCTTACTCGGCGTATTAGCATACGTAGCCTAAGTTGCGCTTGTTTAGCGGAGCGTCCAGTGATCAGAGCCGCAACGTCATGCGCATAGGCGATCAAGCAAGACTCATCTGGCATCTCCAGTCTCAGTCGCCCGTCGTGAGACACGTTCCACAGGTCTGGGCCAAGGATACATCTTTGGGCAACACCCGATGTAACTTCCATCCATCGTTGGCCCTGTGTTGTGTCATACAACACGGCTTCGGTCCTTTAGCTAGTCCCTCAGAAGCCGCGATAGATATTCTGGAACTTAAGAAGGGTTCCCAGCGTACCCAGAATATCCACTCATCTAGCGGAGTTGAAGGTGTCCCTGACGTTAAATGTCACCAAGAGGACGATCTGTCGCTTAGTGCGGCTGCGTTTTGGACCGCACTCACCACCTCTGTAATTGCATTAGTGGGGGAACTCCCTGCTCTTGAGCCATACTGCCCAGGAGAAAGGTCTCCAGCAGCACGAATTGCGTCATTGAGTCTTCCCTTGATGAGTTTTTCTAGCACTTTCCCAGCTGTGTTCAGCCGATCCGGGATTTCCCTTTTCTTTACTGGTCAGCATGAGCCTCACCACCTTTCATCATATCGGAAAAGCGTTGAATGCGCTCAGCAGCAATTCAGGGCAATGGTCATTATTCTGCACACATTGAGCCTCACGCCGAAGCTTGTAACACTCCCTTCGCTTTTCAGCGATTTCAGCCGACCACCAGTACGCAGGGGGCTGGCCTGCCAGGGTTTTCAATTTGACAGAAGCTTTACAAGCAGCCGTGATGATGTTCATTATGTCTTGAGCTGCCAGTTCTTCCATCCCTTGCGAATATTCCAGCAGCGGAGCACTTGCCATGCTGTAGTACTCTCCAAATGTGTATCCTCCGTGCTAAGGATTCTGTGGCGAATGTCACGTCCGGTATGGTTCCTGTAGCAGCCACGGAAGTCACCGCAGTTGCAGACATTAAGTATTAGCAGAGGGAAGCGTAGCCCGGGGTGGCATACTGAGGCCGGCTAGCGCTCAGTCGCGTCGTGGGTCTTCCGGGACACCCTCTGCTCGTGCTGAGCCACCTTACATGAAATAACTAGCACAAAGGGAAAAGGATGGGAAAGGGGGAGGTCATTTAGAGAAATGAAAGATGATGGGCTTAAACTGTCATGGCCGTTTTATTTAGTCCAACAATTATATTCACAACCAAAAAAAAACCTTACGGGATAAAAAAAAATGCAAAAAACAAGTAAAAGGCCCTTTCGAGATGTAAACAAAAGAATATATACCAAAATACAACACAACAAATCAATTCAATTTAATATAAAAATTATTGTAAAACATTGAAACAAAATATGATTGATACTTACTTCTTTCCTTGCAAAACTCCGAGCGCCCGGTGAAGTACAAAAGAAGCATGGGGCCACTGAAAATCAGGTTTTAAGGTTAAAATAACAAAAAAAAAAACTAAAAAACACAACGGCCACTTTCAACTTTCTGATCCGTACTCGCAGAAAACTTCACTCAAGACACCTGGTCCTCTCCACAAACCGACAAAATTAGTTTTTTTTTTGTTTTTTTTTCGCTGAATTTCAAATCAAAACTTTCAATTTTCGTCTCCCCGCACTTCAAATCAATAAAATCTTTTATTTTCTTTTCCACACTCCACAAAATCAACTCCCTTCTCTTCCAAAATCCAATATTCACCTCACTTTTTCAATTCTTTCACTCTCCTCCTTCGTCATTAAGACTTCAAAAAAATCTATTTAATTTACCATTACATTCTCAATCCAAAACTATTGCTATTGGTTTTGCCGATGCCCCAAAAAGAGTGCTTCCGTGCGCCCGGGGGAACTTGAACCCAGGGTTCCAGCAGACCCTCGATCGAGATCTCACGGCGCAGCTAATGGTGCCATGGATTGTCGATCTCCCGTTTATCTCATAAGCAACTTCAACGATGCATTTGGGCATGAGATTGAGTTTTGTTAGTAGGGGAACGTGAATTAATTTTTGTTAGTATAAAAAATAAAATTCGGAATTCGGTTTTGTTAGGGAAAAGGTATTGAATGAAGTTTTGTTAGTGGGAATTAATAAATGGAATGTTGTTAGTGGGAAAATTGAAATTTTTAGTATGTATTATGTTTTTTGTAGTTGGAAATAAGGGAAAAGGGTAGGATTGTGATGATGGGGAAATAAAAATTAAAGGGAAAATGGAAAAATGTTAAAAAAATAAATAAATTTACAGAGGAAAAGGTAGGAGTGCCCAAAGGAAGGTGGGAATGTTACGGCGGCAATTTGAAGTTGCGAATGGGAGAAAGTCGGTACGCCGGAATTCGCAACATATGGCGGGAAGTCGAGGTATTTTCGGTGCTTAGTACGACGCGTACCGTCCTGGCCGCCATTTTCAGGACTCGTTGTTTCGGCGGATCTGTTTGAAGCATGCCACATTCGATTGTTTTAGCGTTGAAGTCTTCTCCAACGAGCTCGTTGCCGTCTGCGTTCCAGACAGTGCCCTACAAATCATCAAGCTTAGCTTGGAAAGATTATATCGATTCCTTCGGCGTTAAGTACACACTAAAGAAGATCCCTGAGCACATAGCCCACATGAAACCATCCCCGTCCATAACTCTCCGCCCGGAAATCACTGTTCCGAACCCAGATGGCAGCAGTACCAGATCATCAGCATACCATGATGCAGAACTTTTATAATGCTGTCATTCGCTTAGCAGCATAAGCTCGGCTTTCATATCCTTTGCAAACTACTCCAGCAGATTTTGGGCAGTTTAACTGCGGTGTAGGTTTAGCTCCAGGATGCGGACAATTTAAGCTTTGATTTTGCCTTGACTAGGGCTTCCTGGAAAGCTAGAAATCTCCCCGATCTCAAAAAGAGCCCAAAATACAGTCTTGGATCAGCCTCCTTGCAAAGAATGCTGTATACCTCCTTTGAACACTCTTTCCATTTATGTATGTCCCGTTTCACTGCATTTGTAGCACAGGGAACTCCGATCAGGTTCTTTGCATACGTGTGCGGTGTGACCATAGCTAAGGCATTTGAAGCATTGAAGTGGCGCTGGTCTTTGCCGTATCCTGCAGATAACCCTCCCTTTTTTACTTTGACCTTATTTAGAAATTGTTTGAAGTCTTTTTAGTCAATTCAATGATGGCCATGCGTTATCACCTATCGTTTTCTAGTATCAGCTTCGTTTTGGTCCTGCCCTCGCTACTTTTTGAAGGAGTTTATTTGCGGCAATTTCGATCCGTTTTGTCAACAATGTCTGGAACCCCTCATTTTCTTTCCTCCTTTTATCCCAATTCCCTTCGATTGGGCCATTCTTTTATTAATGTATGATGATGGAGCAATCTGCGCGTGCTTTAGGCTAAGCCCCAGCACTTTTTTATCCTTCTGCTCTTCTTGGGTCTTCTGGTCCTCTTCGGCTTTTGACCAGCTCTTCCGATGATGCTCTATGCGTTCTAGGAGCTCCTTTAGTGCAAGGAGCCCAATCTTTACTCCCTTGTTGATTTTTCCCGAGTCACATGCAGACTTTTTTCTTTTTAAAACATCTCCCACTCCTTGGATTAGCCTTTCTTCTTCATGTACCTGGGGAAGTAATTGTACTTTGCGACCACCTTTTTTGAAAGAGGTTATTGGCTTCCGTTTTCAAGTACAGTACTTCCGCAACATTTTCGACGTTGGGGATGAAATCGCACAGCATCGTTTTATTTGTCTAATCACTCCTTTCTTTTCCTGCCGTAATCTCTTTATGGACTTCAGGATGGTTCGTTATTATTCGGGATTTACGAGCCTTGCTTCGGTCGCTTCGGTAACGATCGCAGCAATAGCCATCGAATTTTTGATATTCTTTTTATTTTCCCCTGCCGCTTGAATATCTTGTGCGTCCTGCGTTCCCGCTATTATTTTCTAAGAGGCTTTGGGGTTTTCATAGTTTTTTTGCTGCGCCTAAACGCCGCAGGAATTTCTGTCTGGACAAGACTGTCTGTTAATCTCCGTTTTTCGTTCGTCTTCACTGTCATTGTATTCATCGTCATTGTTATCGTTAGTACCGCTCCCAATGTGCTTTAATTATCGTGACTGCAGCCGTTGATTGCGTTGTCATTGTTGTTATTTTCACTTCCTTTCTTTGGATTTTTTAAAATCATTTTTAGGGTTTTTAGTTGCTCCAGATTTATTGGACCCCCACTCGGAGCCGCTATCTCTGTTCGTGTGTGTAGTCACCTTTTTGGTCCCATGGTTATGGTTGCAGAGCAAGGAGGCCATGCAAGGGTTGGCACAAGCCTTTATGAGGACAAGTGCTCAGAGCCAGACAAGCTCTAATCGGGAGTCCGTCTCAACTTAACCTACACCACCAACCCAATGGTGCGAACTTAGAACGTACTCTGAGACCCCTCAAGGTTTTACCGGCACGGGGACGGTATGATACTTGAATTTGAGCCATTCACGCGTGTCATCTCGGCGGTACCGTGCGAAGCATCAAGGCCCAAACCATCATATCCGCCAGTCCAAACAAAGCATCAATTTTAGTTCGTTGTCCAAAGCGTAGTACAGATTCAGTCAGGGTCTTTACCTGTCATCTGAGGAGGGAGCCTCACGGCGCTCCCCATATCCTCGAGTCCGTAGGGGCGCTCCCCAAAGAATGCTAGCCTCCAAGATTGCTCCTGTCGACCGGCATTCCCCCTGCAGGAATTCCCTGGGATACGTGGGGGCGGCACTCCCCAAAAAATACTAGCCTCCAAGAGCATTCCTGTCGGCCAGCAGTTCCCCTGTGGGATACTTTAATTTAAACGGGTAGACCACGTCCGAAAAATGGAGGAGTATACATTATTCTGAAGGATGTTTAAATACTAAGTTCAAGAGCAGCACCTGGTTAGAAAATTGAGGCTGGGAAGATTCATTAGAAGGCAAAATCAGTACATATTAGGGATTCCAAGTTAACAAACCAGGTGGTAGGACATCGATGATAAGAGGATTGCAAGACAGGGAATCGAGATCAGAAAACCAGTTTCTACGAGTGTCTTTTTGAAGATGTAGTAATAAAACTATATTCGTTATGAAGCAAGGCCTAAAACCAAAGAAATTTTTAATGGAACTCCTTTGTGCTAAAAGTGGCATCAGTAGAAAGAGTGGTATATGCTTGTAGATGATAATTTGAGTTCTAAAGACTATTTGAAATTTTAAAAGGTAGAAAATTATTACGAATTAATGATAAGCAGGAGTATATATTGCACCTTAGATTCGGGATCCAAGAGTATGTTAGTTCAATAGCTCTAGCAACATATTGAGTGCATATTTAGTCGTGTCTGGAAAAAAGCTTCGCTAAGATTACCACAAATAAGAATCATCAATTCAATACACAGGATATCGGTACTTTTTAATACAAATATTCTTCGTCGTTTTCTTACTATTTTGGGAAGAATATAAGTAAATTTTAATAAAAAATTAAAAAAGAAACGTTTTCTTAGGTATCGTTTTCACAAAGACCTCTTTACAAATAAAATAAATATGAAAAGACATTGCTCTGCATATCAGAACTTTCTTTTGAGCTCCAAAGCGATATCGACCAATTGGTTTAACGACAGTTCAATTCTATCGTCGTTAAAAACTGCACATGGAAAACAAATTATGAATTTTATCAGCATTTCAATATCATGTTAAAACCCAGTGAGCTATTTGAAATAATTCATTCACCCTATTTAAATGTTTCATCCTCAAACTAGTCTAGACTAAGTAGAGCAGACAGACAACAAAAAGCATTCAGCCTAGCATAATACAAAAACAGAGATTGCCAGCTGAAATGTCCACTAAAAGAACATTTTTTCCTTGCATTTCCACCAAAGTAAAAGTCCATTGTTTTATTCGCAAAGTCCAAGGATAAAAACATTTCAATTATAAGTACAAAACATACCACTACGTATTGTCTATGTCCTTCATTCGTTATTACGCGATACGCGAGGCGTACATACATTTTTATTTCATATGTGAATCCTCCGTACGAGTTCACGTCTAGTAGGTGCATTTGCCTATGACACGTGAACAGAAGGAAGCAATCATGTCCAGACAAATCCTATTCATTTATTCAAGCCTCTGCTTTTTTGCTCTTGTCGTTTTCTTTAATCATAGAACCCAATCCATATGATGATACCTTGGATTTATAGCCGTATCTACTGTGCAATAGATGTTTTCAAAAGTAGAACGCCACTGCAAATGCATACAAAGCAAAAATTCTTTGGTTTTTTTCCTGCTTTCTAGAGGAGCTTTGGTAAAACAAAGAAGTGGGAAAAGGAAACACTGAAGTCTCATCAGTTAGTCGTCACGAGTCGTTTTCATTCATAAAAATCAGGTACGATTTTAAAGTTGATACAAGCTAGCTAGCTTTGCTCTGTACTGTACTTGCAATCACTGCTGTTATTTCAACAATTCGCCTTCATGTATATGGAATTCCTTTTCAAATAAAAAGCGAATCTTACTCCTTCCCAATCATCAGCGGCAGCCGCAATAGCAACATCAACGCAAGAATGCAAGTTGAAAAGGACGAATCCCTTTAAGTCATGTGACATTGTGCAAAACGTATACTTCTACAAAAGCTAACAACATGAGCCCAACTTCAGCGAGCCTAGCAGGAAAGGATTAAAGTGTAAGCAATATCCAATCAGTGAAAGCAGTGTGGAATCTTGGATATGCCAGACAAAACCTCAATGTTGAACCTTAGGAGGGCAAAAGTGAGTGCATGTGAGCGAGAAGAAGAATGTTTCATTGCCACGAAAACCTAAAAGAAGATTTTACCATGTTAACACAGCTGCATGCCAGTGCACCCTTCGAACGAGGGTAAGCTTGATGATGAGTTGAGTTCATGCTAGCCGTCTTTGATCTTTTCCCAACTGTACATATGTCATATTTGCCGTTTGACTCCTCTCTATGTCCCGTGGTTATTCTCATAATCGTCTCTCAGTTAGAGCCTTGGGAATAAAATGAAATGCTCGTTGTGTTTTTATTCAGCTAATGAACACTTAAAACAATTGAATGGGACTGAGGGAAGAGTCATATGGCATGGTAGGAGGTGGAGATTGATTTTAGAGGACAATACTTGGATAGGTAATTGGTAAGATCTCATGAAAAACGATATTTAGGGACGCTAAAAGTCTTTTGCTTTATTTTTCTGTCCGTCTAGAAAAAAACGCCTTTTACATTTTTTTCTTCATTTTGTTTTTGAAAACAAAATTTTAATAAAGGATCATTTTTGTTTTTTCTTTGAAACAAAAAACCGATACTTTAATCCCTTTTAAGATAATTAATAATAACGGATCATCAAACTCATATTGCATCCATCGTAAGTGGAATGTTCAAAGGCATCTGACTTCAAATTTGAAATTTAATTTCCATCAAATTTACTGTCAGACTTCATTGAGCACGAATATGTTCAAAAAGGAAAATTATCGACCAGATTCTATTTAATTCATTTAATTACTCCTGAGTATAAATCACATGAAAGGATATTAGATGGAAGAATCAAATTTCAGTTGACATTGTCTCTTGTCAAGAACATGGAAAGTAATTAAATAAGGCAATGAATTCCGATAAAAAGCTGTGACTGTTATTGGAAAAATGTAGGAGGTTCTACATATATATCGAACATGATGATATTTCGAGCTGTTTAGTCGAGAACATTTATTTATTTTTTTCTTCTTGTGGCCAGAAGGTGAAGGTCGGTTGTGGCCTGAGTGTGGAGTTGCCAGACAACCTGTCTAGACTACACTCTGAATGGATCTCTCTCAACCTGAAAACTTAGGGTGGAACCGTTAAACACATTATTTCAAGCTATGCCTCATTTTTAAATTTCTTCAGGGATACCTTTCCTAGTCGGAAGGAGAACTTGAAAAAATTCCTCCCTACCAGCTCCTTTTTTACAATAAGAAATACCCGAACGCAATCACTTGTCCTATCTGAACATCTCTTCCAGTGGGCTATCTGGAAAGAGCTCTCCTATTTCTTTCTCGGGGTCACCATGCTGAATGTCTAACATCTTGCACGCAAAAAATGTAAAACAGGCGTCATCTACCTCTTCCGTCTCCCTTTCGTGTCATCAAGCTAGGATTGTTGCAAATCGCTGAGTGAGAATACAATTGTCTTGAGAGCCGTGTGCTCTCTATCTCCCTCACGTCTGGGCATGTAGATGTTAGGGCACTCTCTAGGAAGAATAACGATGGGTATCACGCCTGCAATGACTAACACTGCCAATTTGGAGGCTGTCTAATATGCTGATGCAATCCTCAGCGCTCCTCTTCACTGCTCCTTCTTCTTCTTCGTCACGCTACAGCCCCTTTCGAATGTTCGCTTCCTGCAACAAGCGCCTCCAATTGTCTGGGTCCATTGACTGCTTCTTCTAATTTCGAAATCCGAGCAGGAATAAGCTGTCTTCGTCGAACGAGTCAGACCAGTGTTTCCTCGGTTCTCCCAATGCTATCCACCCTTCAGTTCTGCCAACGAATACATTTTTAGGTATCCATTGTTCAGCCATAGGATTTATGTGTCCAGCCCATTGTAGCTTCTGCAATTGTACAATTGTTGAGGCCTCCAGATCGCTAAAAATTTCATACAAAGCATCGTTTATCGAATTCGATATGGTCTCCGTCTAGCATTGCTCCGATTGTTCACCTCAGGGCCCGTCTTTCAAAGTTTGCTTGCGGATACTTGATTTAAGGTCCATATTTCACACCCATAGTCACTGTTTCTGTGACAGGAATTTTTAGTATAACTTTTTGCAGAGAACGCCACTCATTATTTCCGATCAGTAGGATAGCACCGACTGAACGGCGCTCATCAGAAGGCACCTTCTTAATGAAATGGATCCCTTTACGTTGCCCGTCACTCAACTTAGCGCCAAAACACATACCACAGCCTTGCCAAGCATTACCCTTATTTTTGAGTACATTAGCAAGGCTTACTGCTGGTGTCGATCCGACCTGCAATTCCACATTTGTAATGATTTTATCTGTCTAAGTCCGGACGAGGAACGGTTCTAGACGTTAAGTCTGAGTAGTGCCAACGGATGGTACCAACCGGTCAACCAATCCGTGCACCGTAATCCATTCACGCGGTGGCTGCTTGTCGGCCAGCTAGATCGGAGAGGATTTCGGTCGCGGGTCTCCGAATGGATTACGCTCATCTACAATATTCAGCCACCAATACATGCCCGTTTTCAAACGCGTCACAAAACAAAACCATACGGAGAGGAAACCTACTTTACGTTACTCCGTATTTCTTCATTCAACCAGTGAAAGGACAAAAATCTAATCTTTACTTCGCGTTCCCGAATTCCCGACGCGGTACCGAAAAATATACTACGCTAACTCAAACCCGACGAAAGCTACGCTAGTAAAAAGGCAAAACCGACAAAGGTACCGCGTACCGCGCGCGACGCGAAACTGACCTCAGCGGATTTTCTCAAACCCTACCCTCGCGACGGCATACTTACCCTGCACTCTATTTCCCGCTGAAAGAAAGGACCACTGGAAAGGAAAGTCGTTATTAGAGTTTAGCAATTCATGTTGTTATATATTTTAAATTTCATTTTCTTCCCTATGCATTCTAATCTACTTGACAATGTGGCGCTGATTTTTTTATTTAAGATTTTTTTTGTTTGTTATGGCCAAACTTATAAATAATTTAATTGTAACTAATTCATGTGGTTTTTTTTTTGTTTTTTGTTTTTTTTTTCTATGCCAGCATGTTAGATCATTAACTGTAAATTAAATATTCATGAAACATGACAAGGATTCATGCTGTTTGCATTTGGTTGGGATATTCTTTTTCATTGTCTTATTTAGGAATACGTTATATTTTAAAAACTAAGTATTTAAGATTAATACAAGCGTTGTTTTCGTACTAATTCTCGAAAACTAATTGTTAATTATATTACGACTTCGTACTAATAATTTTTTTACTACTTTTAACTTTTATATAGTATCATGCTAATTTGATTAAGTTTAAACATTGGATGAATTTTAAAATTTCATTTCCGAAGCGCTCGACCATATTTAATCATTAAAAAATCATTGTACAATTATTTAACAGAAAAAAATTGTAGCGTGCATTTTGACTAGCATAGAGAGTAAATATTTCAATGTTCGAAAAAAGGTTCGAAATTTAAAAATTGAAGCATGGAGAGTATGTGTTGACAATGAATTCAATATTCGAATGCTCTATTCGGAGCTATCTAATTGGCAGTAGGGGGCATGGAAGTAATTTTATATATTTCACACACCGTTTTTTTGTATCTAGGAAATTCCCAACATACTCTATTTAAAGATTTGTAAATGGAATCATTTAATAGGTTTGACTTATAACATGAAATTAAAATGGAACCATTCCCCTTTTACATTATGCTTAAGACTATTAGACTCTTTGCTTGATCTTCGGAAGTATTGTAAAACTTTCCGTTTAAAAATTTGAAAAATAATTTCAACACATCGGTTGAAATCAGCGTATGTTACTGTACCTTAGCAGTTGCCATAAAAAGGGTCTTGGTGGCTTTGATTCTGCAGCTGTATCAAGGAAATTGCCTTTATATACGTATGTATACTAAAGTATAAATTAGTCCTCATTATAAGTGCTTTTTACTTTTTAAGTATTTCCTAGAGGATTATATAGATTATTTCCGCGAAAGACAATAATCCTAAAACTCAAGCATTTAAACCAGTCATATTTATATATTACGCATGGTTTCTTCCTTGTTTCACAGTTGCTTCTGATTTTGTCGTGTGTGTTTGTAACGTATAACTAACGCTAAACAAGTCTCTAATTTCTCTACATTCTAACTAACGATTCCTTCGATACAATATAAATTTTTAACTAAGATATTCTACTAAAAGTAATAGTATTTTTTTCTACAGTTTTATACTCATTTTGTATTAATATAATAAAAAGCGTAAAGCGGACATGAAACATAATTGCGTTTGCTCAACTGACGATCGTTAATTTTATAAATACAAATTTAAAATAAAAAATAAATGATCATTTAACAAACACTTTCACGTGGTTTTTGTTACGACTTCATACTTTTCTGCTTTTATAGTGATTAAGTTGATATTTAAGTCTCGAATGCAATTTAAGCTTGTGTATGTTTATCGATAAAAATTCACTCTGATATTAAATCGTCTTCATCAATAAGGCTAACCTGATGCGATGATTGATCCAACGATCGTACTGACAACGAAAGATGATCCAAAATTTCAATATTTGAATCCGAGTCCCATTCATCTATATCGATATTGTCCTGACCTTGACCGCATGCTTCTATATATGTGGAAAAACCTTTTGGCAGCATCACTTTTGCCTTCTCGATTCCTTTCCTTTGTGCATTCCCCTTTGTCCAGTTCAAGCAATAAACTCATTCGTTTTACACCTCCAAATCATCATGAATCTCAAATTTGTCATTGAATTTGAAGTAATACTCTAATTTATCGGTCGATACCTGCAATTGACTTTTGTCATTTTGTGCGTATTTAACATGATAAATGGCAATTGTACAGACTAATTCGGTGTCGGGATGATTCCTTACCTTTTAGCCGGTTATTCCTTTCCACCGGGGATTGAAATGAAATCTGTCGTAAGATTACTTCTTTCAGTTCTTACTTCTTCTTGGGTGGCGGCCACTACGTGCGCACTTCGCTGCCATGTGGCTGTCAATTCCTCTTGACATCCCACGACAAAATTGCCGTGGGATGTGCGCCCGTCGCAATCAACGTGAAATGACAAGCCACCTAGCAGCAAGGTGTGTTAGTAGTGGTCGCCAGCGGCGTCGCATGATTCATTAAATATTCACAGTCTAAATTTCGCATGCTCAACTTCTACCAACTACCACCGCAACATAATTTGCACAGCCAGTCAAGCGAGACTCATCCAGCAGCTCAAGCTTTAGTGGCCCGCCCAAAGTTTTCAGAATTTTCACTCGGAATGGCATTATAGGCATTCTTGATATTGTTATGAGAAAAATAACCCATCAGATAAGGCTGGCTACGAGCCTCTGCTCACTGAAATATGCTTACTATCTCTGCGATGGCATTGATAGTGAAACACTCTGTTCTAAAGCCATGTTGCCGCGGAGAAAGATCTCCAGCAATATGGATCTCTTGAGCGAGTCTTTCCCC
This sequence comes from Odontomyia ornata, assembly GCA_963969285.1. Lineage (NCBI taxonomy): Eukaryota > Metazoa > Arthropoda > Insecta > Diptera > Stratiomyidae > Odontomyia > Odontomyia ornata. The sequence goes on along the minus strand of OZ017741.1, from coordinate 64,017,292 downwards.
TATGAATTTCCAGAGCATTTTTTCAGCCGTGTTTGGCAGACATAAAATGAGTTTCCAGAGTATTTTTTCAGCTGTGTTTAACACAAATGAAGGGTACTATTTAGGCGGCAACTCGGAGTAACGCTTCCCCTTGCTAATGAATACAAGCCGCACTACCTTCCCGCACTCTGGGAAGACCGTTTTACGCAAGCAAACGTTAAACGTACTGAGCAGCAAGGCAGAAAAGTACTACACCAGCTACAACACCTCAACTAAATACTTTCAGACTCTGGAGCCGTTTTGTTTTGTTTTATATCTTGGAAGGCATCAATATGGACACTTTGTATAGGGAAAAAGAGTTCGCGATATCACGTTTATCTTTCCTGATTCACGTAAGCAGGTTGCCTGCAAGGCGACAAGGTTCCATGTCACTAGTTTGTACACAAGGCCTCACGGATCCCTGTATACACTGTCCGCCAGATCTTGCCAGCAATGAGTTTTACTGCTTTTGATCATCCCTCAGGTATTTTGTAGCCAACGTATATGCTGCTAGTCTGTTGCAGGCCTCGTTTTAACTCTGTTCGCTGGTAGCTTGCCGCATTGGGGACTGCGACTGGACATAGAGATGTTGCAAGTAGTCAAGCTTCAATACGCCGAGGAGCCCCTCAGCATTCGGTTTACTCAACGTGAGTAAGTCGACAAACCTTTCAACCTCCATATTTCTAATACTCCATTATAAAGTGGAAGTTTGAGATAATGGGTGTTAAGTGGCATCACGACAGATCTCAAGTGAACTTTACTGATGATCAAAAGCTAAGTAGTCCTCTAGTACTCTCTAATTGTGTCGGTACCAGTGGTTTCAACACGAATGTCACATCCAGTATAGTCCCTTCACAGTCTCAACAGCGGGGAATTGGCATATTGCTGGTATTGAACACGATGAGTTTTGTCACAGCCAACATCTTCACGACCTATTTTCCTCTCGAATCTGTTTGAGGAATGTCCCATTCAACACTCATGCATTAAAGTCTTTGGAGGATAATGTCCTCCAAAGCATTGAGCTTGGTTTGAGAAGATGTATCAGTTCATTCGGCATTAATTGCAAGCAGATCTGCGACAGTACTTTTTGCAATTGATAACCTATTATTTTTCGGTTACAAGTAGTTTTAATTGCGTAACAAAAAAAAGCAATGCCTGAGAAAAAGAATTTAAATCTTGCCCACTTCAATTACAGCTGTTGTAATAGGTAACAGCTTTATCCCTGATTACTCTGAGGAATTGAAAAACTAATGGGATAAAGTAATGGGTAATTGAATATATATTCAGTATCACGCCTGCAATCACTCTCACCGCCGAGTCGGAGACTGTTGGATACGAAGATGCAATTCTCAGTGCTCCTCTTCTCTGTACCTGTGCCAATCGTGGGTGTTGCCGGAATCTGTAAAGCAGATACCATAGTAATGAACTTGAAGTTTTAGCTATCGTCGAATCGTAAGAGAGATTCCGCATTTATTTGCTCGGTAAGCATTTTCCGTCCTGGACGTTACACGTTGATCACCTGGGACTTTTTCCACGCAGTCGTCGATGTAATTTCCACATCATTGGAATATCTGATTCGTTCAGTAAGTGCTTAATTTTGAGAGCTGTCAAAATTATGAAATCGAAGCTCGCCATCGACGCATTCAGAGATCTGACGTTGTACTTTGGTCTACCTAAGCGTATAATTAGCGATCGAGGTACTGCTTTTACATCACGAGAATTTGCTGAATTCTGCGCATCTAATGAGATTCAACATTTTAAGGTTGCTGTCAGAACACCTCGAGTGAATGACCAAATCGAACGTACAAATCAGTCTATCTTATCATTTTTAAGAACTGCATAAGGATTGGGATTTACAATTGCGCAATCTTCAGTGGTCTCTGAATTCGCAATGTCACTCTGTAACTCAGTTTATTCCGATCGAGTTGGTATTCGATTATCGCCTTCGAGACTTCATCACGAATCGGCTAGTTATGGCTCTAACATCAGATGAAGTGACTGCTGATCCAACGGAATGTGATATGGTTAGCCGAAGACGATTGGCTGCAGAGCAAATGAGCACCAAACGAGAGAAATGGTAATTGAGGTTCAAGGCGAAACACAAGAAACCTTTTATCTACAAGGAAGGAGATCTCAGCGTTCTAGAGAACGTACCTGCTGCTACGGGAGAATCTCGAAAGTTAGGGCCCAAATATCGTGGGCCCTACATTATTTCGAGAGTTTTACAAAACGACAGATATCTCTGTTCAGTGTATACGATGTAATGATTTTCAATGTCTTGATCCGAACGAGGAACCGACCTCTCATCGGTTCTAGACGTTAAGTCTGAGTAGTGCTAACGGATGTTACCAACCGGTCAACCAATCCGTGCACCGTAATCCATTTTCGCGGTGGCAGCTTGTCGGCCAGCTAGATCGGAGAGGATTTCGGTCGCGGGTGTCCAAATGGATTACGCTCATCTACAATCTTCAGCCACCAATACATGCCCGTTTTCAAACGCGTCACAAAACAAAACCATACGGAGAGGAAACCTACTTTACGTTACTCCGTATTTCTTCATTCAACCAGTCAAAGAACAAAAATCTAATCTTTACTTCGCGTTCCCGAATTTCACCGACGCGTACATCCGAAAAAAACTACGCTAAAGAAAAACCAAAATCAACTAAGGTACCGCGTACCGCGCGCGACGCGAAACCGACCTCAGCGGATTTTCTCAAACCCTACCCTCGCGACGGCATACTTACAATGCACTCTATTTCCCGCTGAAAGATGGAAACCACTCGAAAGGAAAGTCGTTATTTCTGTTTAGCAATTCATATTATTTATTTTAGTTTTCTTCAAAAAGTTTGAAAGTATTGTTATTAAATTTAAATTGATTTGTCATTTGAAAAAATGAATTATAAGAGAAAAAAGTTATAATAATTTCAACTTCACTTAGAAACAAGTTCACACGTAATAATATAATGTATTGCCACGTATTTTCTTTTCTTTTAATTTAGTCTTAAAACTTTTCACGTCGACTCATTTTGTTGGTGTTTTCATTTTATTTTCTTCTTCCAATTGAAATGTTAAAAAGTTGCATATGTGTCGTCAAGCAAAATTTAAACGAAAATAAGATAGAGAAGAACAATAAAGAGGTTGAGAGTGTGTAAAGTATGTTGGTAGTGTAATCGATGAATGGACATGTACTGTTTGACTCAATATCTTGTATAAAAATTAAGAACAACCAATAATAAAAAAAAAATAAAAAAGTGAAATTAGCAGTAGCACTAAAATCTAATCAGAAGAGTAGCTTTGCATTGAAATTTATGTTATTCCATTTTCTCTCTATTAATCTAGATGCGAAAAACTGTTTTTTTATTTATAATGTAAAAACCACAACTTTGTTTCATTCTAAATTTAATTTCTTCTCCACTTTAGTCGGTAATAATTCTATAGTTGAAATTGTTGTACAGTTAAGTTTTTCTTTGAGTTTTTCATTTTGTTTCATTTTTCTAACTTTAATTAAAGTCTAACCTCCAAGCGTTTGTTACCAATAAACATAATATCTTTCTATGACTAAGAAAGCTTATGAAATATAAATAATAAAATTAGACAGAAATCAACAAATATACAAAATGCAACGTAAGAGTATTGCATTAAAGATCTCTAGAGAATTAATTATTTGCACCAATTGGTCATTGATTGATGTTGCTGCCTTTGGTACTTTCCACCTTATCTCAAGAGGGAAAAGTGGGCGAAGTAGCAGGAACAGGAGGGAAGGCGAGGCTCAGGGTGGATATGGATTAAATAAGGCTAGTTGCGGAATAGCAATACCAGATTACACTGTCTACTAACATTCTCTATCGCTACCTTAAGGTCTACGCGCCGGTATAGTCGATTTCCTTTGAAAATCTTAAACTTTACAAAATCCTATTTGCACGTTTTTGACTATTTTTGACGAGTCTATATGATCAGAGCCGCTCTTACCCTCGTTTATTCCATTGACATCGTTTTCATCTCTAACTCTTTTACGCTATTTTTAATTGTACTTATTTTCCGGTTGGATATGAACTCCAAGCACAAGGCATAGCCTTCAAATGTTATTTTCAACCCACAGCAACGAGAAACCTTAACATGTAGACATTCGAATTCAGATTGCACGATTCCTTCCCGCGAAAAACATGCAACATGGAAACGATTACCATGCGGGTCTCCAATTAAAATATCACCAGCATTTGAAATATCAATACCGTTTGGGAAAACCTGTAACTTCTTCATTACCGATCCTGATCAACAGATTAAATGATTACGGAAAATCGGCGAATCACAACCAGAAATATGAGAATAAGCAACTCAATTCGTGCGCTTTCCTGACTTGTCTCAGTGCCACGCGGCCATCACTTTTGACCTGCTTACTTTTCGGCACTTCCACCCACAAACTAATTGCGCACACGCGAAATTACTGACATTCGCCGACCGCTCTTTGGTGACTGTGGCTGTCAATTCCTCTTGACATCCGACCACAAAATTGACGTGGGATGTGCGCCCGTCGCAACCAACATGAAATGACAAGCCACCTAGCAGCAAGGTGTGTTGGTAGTGGTCGCCAGCGGCGTCACATGATTCATTACAACGAGCAAAAAGTTGAAACCGTGGATCGTTGTGATTCCCGAACTCGATTTTTATGATGATGCTGAGGATTCAGACACTGAGTAATGAGTCGAGACAATTCAATGTGAAGATGGGCGAGAGTCATCGAAACACCAATTGAAGAGCATCGGCCACGGAAGAAATCGAGAAGAGCTAGTCGCATCCGAACCATCAACCGAGTCATTGTATTTTAAACACAATCAATTGATTATAAACAAACAAAATATAATTCCAAATAAATTGGTAAGACTCGGGTTGAATAATTGTAACAAAGATGATAAGTTGACTTCTGAAAAAACTTCAGATACTACTTCTGCAACTGTTGAGACAATTTTACAACTATGGTTCACTTTTAGGGTATCAACTAAATCCATCATCGAAAAAGAGGTTTTATTATGGAGACAACGTTGGATTGCATCGCAAAAACGCCCATATACATTTATCGATGCGTTAAATTTTTGTAATGAGACACTATTTTCAAACGTGGTAACGTTTCTGAAGAACCTTAGCTGTGACAATTGCCAGTAATGAATCATGTTTTTCAACGTGAAAACGTTAAAAGATTGGCAGAGAAGTACAACAGGAGAGCAGCGGCTGAACGGTCTTGCTCTTTTGAGTGCTCACAGAGGAATCGACATAACGGCTGCGAAAGTCATCAACAAATTTGCTGAAACATAGAAAATTTGAACTGTCATATTTCCAGAAGCCTTGCTCTGAGACGATTTTGAGTTTGTATCTTAAATGTTATATATAATAATAAAAAGAACTTCTCTAAAACACTTCTCCCAGTCTTACTTGTTGTATAGAAAATAACTAAAGTTTAGAACATGTCTAAGATACCCCCTTCCTCTCCCCTGAAAATATTTCCCCCCTGAAAACTCCCCTTGAAAATATTTCTTACTACGCCACTGTCAACATTGCTCTTACCGGTGATGCCCCAACATGTTCAACAATTGTTCAGAGTTTTCAACAACAATCAATGTCCATTCACCTGGTCATTTCTCCTGTTAGCACTGAAAATTGACACACTTTCCGCAGTAATATCATGAATTTACCTATTTGAGCATGCAGCAAGAAAATGTTTACGCTTTGCATGGTCATTGAATACAATCATTAGCATAAGAAAATTATTGTACCTTTTAGAAGGAATTTATTCTGAATGGACATTGACTTCAATTATTAGCATAAAAAAATTATTGTATTGTAAGCATTTTATTCATGTTTTGAAGGGACATTTGACTTCAATTATTAGTATAAGAAAATTGTTATTCTATAGTATGCATTTTTGTTTTGAATGGACATTGGTTTTGTGTAGTATGCATTTTAGTCATGAAAACATTTTGTGTTTAAGTTCGATGTTTCGTAAAAATAAATCATTTCATTAACACACCAGGCAAATGAAAGTGTTTTTCTTCGTCTTTGTCTGTTGCGAATTGTTTGACATAAGTGTATTTGTATTTGCACGCAGCGCCACCACACTTATATTATTTTTACTATCGCTCGGGTTCAGATGAGAGAGCTGGCAAAGCGAAGTGTGAGCATCGCGCAGCTATTCGTGTCAAGTCATATCTGATTTACAATAAGCACCTTTTTTTTTTTTTTTGTGGTAGGGAGGTGAAGGCATTTATGCCCGCCGAGTCTGGCAGTGTGGGACTCCCATGGAGGATACCTTTGGACTACCCACTAAACACCTCCCCTGTCAATCTGAGAACCTAGCCTGGAACCGTTTGACACATTACTTCGGGCCAGGTCTCGTTTTGTAACGCCGTGGGGCGCCTTCAAGCTGGGGAGTCCCTTTCCTAGCGGGAGGGGAGGGGGGAAGAGGAATTGCCAGAAGACCGATCCCCCAGCCCCAGTGCCTCCGGCTGCTGTGAGTCCCTTTTATATTTTAGGACTGCCCGAGCATAATGTGCCACCTGGTTCCATTTGTCAACCGATTCGAGCATCACCGCAACTATATTATCCGGGGTGAGCTCTCCCGTCTCCCTGTAGAGTTCCCTTCGCAGCCTGGCCCATTTAGTACACGCAAAAAATGTGTGACAGGCATTGTCCTCCTCTCCTGGGCAAAACCGACAATCGGGAGACCGTGACTTGCCGATCTTGTGCAGGTAAGACTGAAAACACCCGTGCCCGCTCAAAAGCTGGGTCAGATAGAAGTCAGTCTCACCATGCCTTCGATTTAGCCACGGTCTCACATCCGGGATGAGGCGCGCAGTCCACCTTCCCTTCGTGCAACTCCTCCAAGACTGCTGCCAATCGTTGAGCGAGCGTTGTCTCTCCTCGCGGACAACGATCTCCCTCGCATCCTCGTTTCGGCGCAGGTAAATAGCGCGGCGCTCTCTAGCAAGGAGGGCGACAGATATCACGCCTGCAATCACTCTCACCGCCGAGTCGGAGACTGTTGGATACGAAGATGCAATTCTCAGTGCTCCTCTTCTCTGTACCTGTGCCAATCGTTTTCGGTATACCTCCTTGCTGAGAGCGTCGCCCCATACCTCTGCTCCGTACAGTAGCACTGACCCTACAGCACTCATCAAGAGGCGTCTTCTTGATGGGCTGGGTCCCCCTACGTTGGCCATAAGTCGACTCAGGGCCGATATTCCCGAAGCAGCCTTCTCAGCCGTTGCCCTGATTTGCTCAGAGAAACTCATCTTCGAGTCGATCAGTAGCCCCAGGTACTTCACCGCTGGCTTCGATTCGATCTGTATATCTCCAATACTGATCATCCTTACTCTAGGGATTCCCTTTTTTGTCAAGATGACCACTTCGGTTTTCTCCAGTGCCAAACTGAGCCCGCGAGCAGTCATCCAGTCCCTCACTCGACGCATTAGCATACCTAGCCTAAGTTGCGCTTGTTCAACGGTGCGTCCGGCGACCAGAGCCGCAACATCATCCGCATAGCCGACCAAGCGCGACTCATCTGGCATCTCAAGTCTCAGTAGCCCGCCGTAAGACACGTTCCACAGGTCCGGACCAAGGATAGATCCCTGGGCAACACCCGATGTAATTTCCATCCTTCGTCGGCCCTGTGTCGTGTCGTAGAGCAGGCTTCGGTCCTTTAGGTAGTTCCTCAAAAGCCGCATTAGATATTCTGGAACTTGAAAAGAGTTTTCCAACGTATCCAGAATATCCACCCATCTAGCGGAGTTGAAGGCATTCCTGACGTCGAGTGTCACCAACAGGACGATCCGTCGCTTGGTGCGACTATATGCCTCTGCCTTTTGGACCGCGTTCACCACCTCTGCAATCGCATCGATGGTAGAACGTACTGCTCTAAAGCCGTACTGCCGAGGAGATAGGTCCCCAGCAGCACGAATCGCGTCAGTGAGTCTTCCCTTGATGAGTTTCTCTAGCATTTTCCCAGCCGTGTCTAGCATGCATAACGGGCGGTATGCAGACGGCGATTCGGGATTTCCCTTCCCCTTGCTGACCAGCACGAGCCTCGCCACCTTCCATCGTACCGGGAAAACCCCGTCCCGTAGGCAAGCGTTGAATGTGCTGAGCAGCAAGTCAGGACAATGGTGATAGACGAGCTGCAAAACCTCAGCTGGAACACCATCTGGACCTGGAGCCTTCCTCGCTTTCAGGGAGAGGACTGCCTCCTCCAGTTCCAGCTGTGTGAAGAGTGGGCACTCGACTGCTGTTTCACCATGGACAGCGTCAACACGGACGGGATGGGCGGGGAAGAGTCCCCGCACTATCGTGTCCATCTTTTCCGCGTCATGTATACAAGGCTTCCGTAGGGCACCAAGTTTCCCCATGACCAGCTTGTAGCCAAGGCCCCACGGATCCCTATTTACATCGTCCACGAGGTCTTGCCAGCATCGGGCCTTGCTCTTGTTAATAAGCCTGCGAAGATATTTCCTGCCGGACCTGTATGCTGCTAGCCTAGTGTCTGCCTCCTCCTGTGTTCGCGCCCGCTGGGCCTCTCGCCGAAGTTTGTGACACTCGTTTCTTTGTTCGGCGATCTCGTTTGACCACCAGTATACTGGAGGCTTACCATGTCGGGGTCTCCGGCGGGGCATAGAAGACTCGCAAGCAGCTATGATGGTACAATAAGCACCTTAATTATGATAATAAAGCTCTCAGTATTTATTTCTCCTAAACCTGATATTAGTAACATTTGGCGACCGTGACAGGACCTGGTGAAATATAGAGCTGATTTTGATAATTAAGAGTGTGAGAGTGATCGTTCGCGAATCTGTAATGAAATCAAGTTTGGTTATTGCCAACATGGATGCTTTGAAGAAAACGCGTACAGCAAAACGTGCGGCTTTTACAAAGCAGTTGAATGTGTTTATTACTTTGAGGGACTCGGCTAACGCTACACCAATAGCAAAATGCTGTGGCGTTTTCGTTACTAGAGTCCAAAATGGCGGAGCTTGATGCCGTGCAGGATGCGCATAACAAAGCACCTTACGAATCAGATAAAAACAAGACAAAGATACAGACAGAACTCGGCGAGTGTGTTGCATATAAAACTCGGTTTTTAACAGCGAAAATGAGTATGGTTAGTATAAATACAACTCCAGTGCATACAGATAACGCACGCGTGGGATTAAATAAACCTCAGAAGACAAATCTACCGCCAATTGACTAGCCAAAGTATCATGGAAGCATCAAGGAGTGGCTTCCCTTTTGGAGCCAATAAAAAATGATTCATGAAAATATGGGTATAAGCAAGGAAGATAGATTCCAATACTTAATCCAATCTACTTTTCCTGGTTATCCTTGTTTCTAGCTTCCGGCCAACAGTTGCAAATTACGACAATGCAATGGCTAGTCTGAAATCTCGATTTGTTCATTGAATGTTACATGCGCGAGTTGATAAACCTTGTCTCGGAAAAAGATTCGAAGAAGTCATTGGCAGACGTTCACGATAAAATTGGAACGTGTATACGATCACTGGAAAGGCTCGGAGTGACTTTTGAGAAGTTTGCTGCAATGTTGTGCCCACTCGTTGAGTCATCGTTACCTGGAGAAATACTTCAGGCTTGGCAACTTAGCAGTCAAAGTAGACGCGACACATCAGGCAAAGAAGAAAACGGAGCAGAAAGAGATAGAGCAAAGGATAGGCTCCATGCTCTTCTTGTATTTTTGGAGCTTCAAGTTGGAAACGAAGGAAGGAATGAATAGGCAAGGCAGGAAAATTCATATTCGACGGAGTCGGCGGAGGCAAGCAAGCAGAAGACACACAAAGGTAAAACTTCGAAACCAAACGATGTAGCTACCGCGAGTGCGCTATTTTTTGCAAAAGGCGAAAAGCAGACGAATTGTATTTTCAGTAAGTTACAACATGCGAGTGAGAGCTGTGAGTGTGCGTGTAAAATCAGTTTGGAGGAACGTGAAGTATTAGTCAAAAAAGCCGGTGCGTGTTTAAATTGCTTGAATCGCGGACATATTAAGACTAAATGTAGAGTGTGAGTTAAATGTGCTTGGTGCTCAAAGCATCACGTGTTATTAACGTGCCGTGAATTTTCGAGAAAGAAAATTGATGATGTAAACGAGCAAACATCGAAACCCGCGACTACAAATATCGTCGTTAACCATTTGGCTTCCTCCGTTGCTTCGCCTTCTGTTTATTTACAAACTTTAAAGGTAAAATTGTACTCCGAAACTGATGAAATGACTGCGAGAGTTTTAATAGACCCTGGATCTGAAAGACCTTACATACGAACTGATCTCACACACAAACTTGAATACTTTTCGAAAGGTCACCAAGAAATTACAACTGACATATTCTTTGTGCCCTTTGCTCGTACCGATATTTATTTTTATTCATTTTTAGTACGCGTATCACGTCGTTACAATGAGCTCCAGCTGGGTCCTCTGCAACATTCCTTAAACGCTTTTAAAAGCATATTGCATAATATTCTGCTTAGCTTTCAATAGTTAATTAGTATTTTATATTCTTGTTCTTTTTTTCTTAATATAACTTTTGTTTATTCGCATGCATTATATTGTATTATATTTCTTTAACTATTTTGTGATTGGGTTCACGGATCTGTTAAATAGTGTAAATAAATAAATAAATGATTTCTCAGGAATGATTATAAAACGAGTTATATTGTCAATTGCAAATCTTATTTATGATCCCATAGGTTTTTCATGCCCAGTAACTTTGGTGCCTAAATTGATGTTAAGGAAGCTGTGGATGCTGCGATTGATCGCAGGAATAATGAAATCTTTAGACAATGGATGTTAGAGTTAGTCTATTTAAAAAGCATGGAAATTCCTATTAAACTAGGCTCGGGAGAACTTGAAATGCATGCTTTTTTGGATGCAAATGGCATTGCTTATGCAGCAGTTGTTTTTGCGCGTGTAGTTTAGGGCGGAGGTTTGGTAAACATACAGCTTTTGAGTGCAAGATCTCGTATCGTGCCTAAAGGAGCCACCATTCCAAGGTAGGGGCTAATGGCAGCATTATTGCTGCACGACTAACTAGCTCGGTTACAAGCTCATTATCGCATAAAATCAATCGTATTACGGTTTGGTCTGACTCGAGCAAGGTATCAGCGTGGATTAATCGGGATCTGCAGTGGGGAACATTTGTATATAATCGCGTTAAATAAATAAGATCCTTAAGCAGAAAGAATTCGTGGAAATTCGTTCCTGGTAAAATGAATCCTGCAGACCTCCCTTCACGAGATCCAAAGCAGTTAGTAGAGTTTCGGTGGTAGCTTGGTCCGCAATGGTTATATGAGCCTGAGTCAACCTGGCCATCAGAGCAGGGTGAGGTTCACGAAGAAAAAATATCAGCTGTGGTGAAACAAACGACTTTGACACAAATGATCAACACTGATAGTAACTTCAGTGCAGCTATTTTTTCTCGAGCTCCTCAGGGATCGTTGGTTTTTTAGTCTTGATGCAACGATTTTTTGATGGATGTCGGCAATCTCACAGAAAAAATACAAAGAATGAGCTTTGCTCACCTAGGGATTAAAAGTTAGGGATAACTTTCAAAGAGCTTCGAACTGCTGAGGCAAAGTTTTTGCTTTTTTTTACAGCAACAAATGTTTGAATATTCAAATAAATTATCATCATTTAAAGTCATATTAAATCCCGATTGGCTCAAAGTTGTAAGAACTAGGATTCTTAAAAAGAAGGATGACATCAATTGGGAAGCATGAAATAGTCTATTTGCTAGTAAGAGAGACTCACGAAAAATTAGGCCATGTAGGAACGCCAATAATTATGAATAATATACGCGAGAAATTTTGGACCATCGGACTTAATAATGTTGCAAAGCAGGTTGCGGCTAAATGTGTCATTTGCAAAAAGCATAAATCAACAAATTTGCACCTTTGCCTTTGGATCTTGGAAGTCTTTGAAGTGACCGGTATCGATCTGGCCGGCAATGTTTTCTTCCGTGGGGGAGGGAAGGGTTGGATCAGCTTATTCACGTGTGCTGTATATCGGGCTGTTCATTTAAAACTATTTTCATCCTTATCGACTGAGACCTTTTTGGAAGGGTTATGCAGATTTATAGATAGGAGAGGAAGGCCTAGCACAGTCTACACAGATAACGGGACCAATTTTTCTGGTGCAAACAATTCCTTCGAAGCATTAGATTGGGATTAAATCACGAAGCATAGTTCTGTGGCTCAGATAGAATGGCACTTCAATCCTCTTTCGGCACCCTTGTGGGGTGGCTGGTGGGAGCGGCTCATAGAGTTTTAAAATCAATTTTACGCAAAACCCTCGGTAAAACGAGTCTGTCTTACGAGACGCTAAATACCGTTTTATGTGATGTAGTAGCTATTGTAAACTCTCGACCTCTGACATATGTATATCTCGGAAGACACTGATGATCTTAAGCCACTTTCTCCTTCGTGTTTCCTTCAAGTAATACAGGAGGTTGGTACTCCCGACATGATAAAAACTTAACACAAAGTTCAAGCATATTCAGGAAACTCTTGATGCCCTTCGTAAAAGATTTCGGAAGGAATATCTAGGACAATTAATTTCGAAAAACTCTAAGAACGAAACTAGGAAAATACATGTCGGCGATGTAGTTTTCATAGGGGATGATAATCATAAACGCAAAGATTGGCCTCTTACTCGAATCGTTAATTTAATCATAGGTAAAGACGGTAACGTTAGAGCTGCCATAGTGAAAATTCAGAATTGTTTGCTTGAACGTCCTATACAACGAATTTACCCTCTCGAAATTGCACAAGAGCACCTAGAAGTTAATGAATTTTTGAATCAAAAGGCTAAAGTTATAAAATCGCGTAATTGTGACGCTAATAAATCTAAAATGAAATGTAAACAATCCGCCGAGAAAAATCTTTTCACGGAAAATGTTCAATCGAAAATTGCAACCACGAGAAGTGGGCGTGAAGTTAAAAAACCTGTAAGATTTAGAATAAATTAAATTTGTTTTCACAAAAGGGGGAGGATGTTGTGAATTGTTTGACATAAGTGCATTTGTATTTGCACGCAGCGCCACCGAACTTATTTTATTTTTACTATCGCTCGGGTTCAGATGAGAGCTCAGTTCGAGCTGGCAAAGCGAAGCGTGAGCATCGCGCAGCTATTTGTATCAAGTCATATCTGAGTTACAATAGACACCTTAATTAATAAAGCTCTCAGTGTTTATTTCTCCTAAACCTGATATTAGTGACACTGTCATTTGATAACAAGTAACTGTAATTATATAACAACAACAGCTGGTGTAGCTGCTTTTGATTCTAATTACAATTTACAAGTTGCCTCAAAATGAATAAATATTGTCAAAAAAACATTTAAATTTATTTAATACGGAGAAATTTTATTTATGCTGGCACTTTATTTTGGTATTGATACTAGGTTTATGCTAGGTTTCAGATCGTCGCGTCGTATACTAGGTTTTATGTAGTATACGAGGTTCGTCTACTGCATGTCGTTCTAGACATCAAGATAGCTGTCTGCTTTTCGTACTCGGCTTGTTGAAGGATGAAAGTAGATTGAAATCTAAGAATTTTTTCGACAAATTGCCTTAATTTTGTAGGCCTGGAAATAGCTTGCAATTAACAACATTGTAATTCACAATGAATGCAACTCAACGAAAAGAAATAAAATCTTTTCGTTGAGTATTATTCGTTTTTGTAACAAGCAATTCTATTGTTCAAAACTCCATTCGCTGGAGAATCAATCCCTCACATGCATGTCATGTATCATTCAATTAAACCACTTGACAATTTTATCTACTATGATTTCAATTAAAACTTGTACATTTAAAATAATTCAATTAAAGTCTTTCAGAACAGTGTCCCTATTCTAACATGTATAAAGATAGACCGTCACAAAAGCTTCATTCTACCGTTCTCACTCTCTCATTTCATAATGTTGTCAAATTCTCTTTAACTCCTCTTGGCGTCGTTGCTTTCTATCATCCCCTTTTATGTTCCATTATTTCATTTTAAAGACTTTCAGAACAGTGTCTGAAAGGATACATACTCGTATAGCGTATACGATGTCATCGTTGTCGTTGTTGTTCAATTCCACTTTGTGAGTTAAAATTGAGTTATTTCTCGTGTTCAACTGTAATTTAAGGCACCATTCAGAAATTGTAAAGCAAGAGAATAGGTAAAATTTAGAATTGTATAGAAGCAAAAAGGATTCTGGGAGCTTATGCGCTGCAAAGCGCATAGGGTGGATGCTGACTACCACTTAGAACAAATTCGCACTTTGAAATTATATCATCAACCGAGTTGTGAAGTGAATTTATTAGAACACACAATGAAACATTCTCCGAATTTAATTTTGTGGTGAAAAGATGAATGAAATAAGAAATATTTAAATTACTTTATAGAAATCGAGCTCCATCCTTATCCGCAGATGGATCAAATATTGCGAATGATATTTTCTTTGTTTGCAGAAGAGCTTTGCTGTGTTAAAATGCAAATATATTCCACCACTCGAATATGGTGTCAAATGACATTGACGAAACATATCGGGATAAGAACATGAGTGACATGTTCGTTGTAGCGTATGATAAAATAACCCTAACCAACGGTGGTTGTCCTTTATAGAAGGGCTTCCGGCTGCCATCAGCCTCCTTAACAATGCCATCCCGTGAACGGATGGGTAGTCGGACACATGGTACTGACAAGTGGTTAGAGATACGTGGAACACATTGATGAGACCAACGACATTCCCTTCAAACTACGACCATATCATCCCTTTTTATCGATCAATATTTCTATGTGCCGAATTTCTAATTTAGCTAAAATCGAAAATACTCATTTCCAATTTCAAGTAGCTCAATTCAAGTCTTGACGAATGAAATATATTCTTATGGGGTAGTTTGCTTTAAGGCGGTGTCCTGACACTATTCTTGAAGGGAGAATCTTAAACATCCAGCTCCTTTGGATTCAACCATAAAAAAAAAGTTTGATAAGAACTTTCCCTAGTTGAAGGTTGGAATTTTCATACTTTTGAAATACGAGCAACACGCTTGCTTTGCTTGCTATCACCCTTAAAACCATTTAAATTGCAATCCTTCGCCCAGTGTCCCATAGCGTTACAATTGCATGCTACGTGCCAAAACAGGGAAGACATCACCAAATCTAACGTATCCTTATGATTCCCATTTTCTGTGAATAAGAAGGGTGTCAAATCAAATATTCACCCAAAAATGAAAGGATATTCGAATGACTGATGCTATTTCAATAGAACGAGCCAAACGGAGCAATCAAATAAGAATTCAAAGCGCATCTTGTTGCTTTTAAGGGCAATGATGTGACAAGTTATGCCCATGGGTAACTAACTTGTTCACTTGATGCATTATTTATAGATAAATTCCACGAGGTGAGAGGGTGGACCGCAATGGTGAGTGGATCTCATGCGATGCGAGCAAAAATTTAGTGCACAAACTCGAAGACTAACGCGATATCTTGGTATTAGATGAGTAATAGG
The DNA here is from genome assembly GCA_963969285.1 of Odontomyia ornata. Classification (NCBI taxonomy): domain Eukaryota; kingdom Metazoa; phylum Arthropoda; class Insecta; order Diptera; family Stratiomyidae; genus Odontomyia; species Odontomyia ornata. The sequence goes on along the minus strand of OZ017741.1, from coordinate 64,001,740 downwards.
GAAAATTGGATGTTAGCTGGAACTTAAATGAAATTTTACGTGCTGTATTTACTTTAAGGATTGTGACGTTGATTGTAATTGGTAGTGATGGGATGAAATGTAAGTTGTCTACTGGTATTAGCAATTTTGAAGTTAGTTAAAATAAATTGCTTCAAAAGCGAGTCCTAGAAAGAGCTTTTGAATGGACTAGCAAGCAGCCGATTTTCGTTAAGAATGAAATTTTTTTTTGTGGTAGGGAGGTGAATGCTATTTATGCACAGAGTGTGGGACTCCCATGCACGACTGGACTACCCACTAAACACCTCCCCTGTCAACCTGAGAACCCAGCCTGGAACCGTTTGACACATTACTTCGGGCCAGGTCTGGTGGAAGTTATTTTTAAGGCTGAGTTTTGTGTATTGTTCCACCAAAACAGAACCTGCAAGGTATTAGTCATCTACTACTATAGATGCTCAAGTTTATAGATTCAAATAATATTTTCCAGTCTTTCGAACACATCAATCAGTCAAGCAGATGATTATATATTTTAAAATGGGAATACATTTAAAAATCAAATTTTAGAGATTATGAATTTTTGCATCCAATCGCACCCTGGCCGCAACTTTCAGAAGGATGGCCCAGACTCCGAATTTCCCACGCGTTATGCTACTTCGTATAAATCGTCAATTGGCTTCTACCACGGCAAATGCACACATTTTTAATGTATTTCTGATTTCCCCATAATCTTTAACGTTTTGAAGTGAAGATATAGTAGGTATTTATTGCAACACATCTACCTATTATATGTTATATCCCGTGCTTTGTGGAATTATAACCGGAGTTCTGGGAGATATTTTACCATCAGATATTTTCTAAGGCGTGTTGACAATAAATTCTACGCGCAGGTTTTCAAAAGGGTCACAGCTTAGTGGGTTTGCCTGGTAGTGGAGCAAGTATGAGTATCCTCGGAGCTGGAGCATTGGACCAACTATCTGACTTAGATTCATCTGGGCACGAATTTCGTTCTGGACTACGTCGCCACACCCATTACGTTGCTGATTGCTATTTCTGGAAAGACAGAAAGATTCTGTATATGCTGGAGAGGACTTCTGGGATATTTTCAATATCATACTAATCAAGTAGCTGTTGAGTGTTCAAGCTTTGAATATCATTTATTGCCCGTAAAGGATTAACAATAACTTAATCAAACAACGGCCTCTCTCGTCTAACGAGACCAATTTGGGTAGGACTACTCTTCTGTGTCATTAGATTGTCACATCTGACTGTTACAGATCACGTGCTTTGTGGAGGTCTGTATAGATAAAAAATTGAACTAAAAGTATTTCCCAATTTACAGAATATTTGAAATTTGATTAAATTCAATAGAGACGATTAAGAGTTCATCGAATTGTTCCGGGACTTTACTGAGGTAAGTAAAGCTCACCTATCTCTTGATCTCAGACATCTCAATAAGGTGTTCGTTAAATATGCCTATCGGTTGTTACTGATTGAAGAATTATTGACTCAAGCAAGGAATACCCGATTCATTACTAGTTCGGAAAGATACCATTCTGAGAATCCTTTCACCGTTTATGAACTGAAATTTTTTTATGTTTTGCACTGCTGCCTGTTTCGGGCCTTTGCTTAGAGTTAGTTAGAGTATCTCATTATCTTGATCGAATGTATTGGCACTAGAGAAGGTGATATAATCAGTACCACGCTTTGGCCGTATGTGCGTAGCTGCAATAGGTTCTGGTTTTAAACCAATACCTATCCTAACTGAACCGGCTTATAGTCCGCTTGGAGAATCACTCGAAACAAATATTGTTGTCACCAACGGAATTTGAGCTACGAGACACAAAGCAACATCACCCGAGCAAAAATCAAGCACCATCGATTCCAAGTAACTGGTAGTATTTCGAGCACCAAAGCTGGGGCGTTTTCAGATACAGTGCTCGATCCTGGACCTTGCATGACAAAAGACGTGAGATGATTCTTGTGAGTAACATGATTATAGAGATAATTTACCTCGAAATTTACCGTAGTCGCCCCCTTCCTGAAAAATTTCCTTAAGTGCAAATATGCCTCAACATGGTCTGCTACCCCCTATTATATCTTCGACGAAGTAAAGTTATCTACAATATAGAATTCGGTTCGATCTTATCCTATGTTGGTTTGAAAATGTGATTCAAGAACTGCTCCAGAAAGATGGTGAGAGCGAAAAGCATCCTAATGCATATATGTTGATGAAGTTCAATGGTGCCCTACGAAATTGCAACCTTACTGAATTGGAAAGCTTAGTTGCAGTGCGAAGCCTGTCACCACGATAACTGTCAATGCAAGTCTTTCCAGCTTGACGCAATGGTCGGATAGTTTGTTTGCTGGAACTTAAAATTGCAAGCATTTAATTTCCAACTTATTCTAGCATGTGCATGTTGCCTCCTTAATTGTCTCCTGAAGCACTGGTCTTGATCTCGAGATAGACATTTCAGATGGTTGCGTTCACATTAAAACCGGTTCTTTGATTCCCCAAACTAAGGTATTTAATCCTAAGAATACTGACAGGCACTGAAAGAGCTCATGATAATTTCCAAAGCTCAAATCGTGGATTCCTAAGAATATCGAAGTCTTGCAGCGACGTTATTACCCCATGTGCGCCGGTATTTAGTTCGTATATGCTAATAGATTTAGCTTTTGAATTCTACAATGAAACCTATGGGACCGTACCCTCAATCAAGGACAAAAAAATCATTTATCTGTGCTGCCATTACATTATAATTGCTTAGCTCAAGCCTATGGTAAATGCCCTTATAGAGTTGGCCGTGCAATGTATTTTCAGCGTTGGGAACAGATAAAAATCACTGGGTGGGTAAAAAACCTTAAAAATAAGTCGCGTGTTTACGGGTGCACTTGCACCAACTACATCGCCAAGCTGAAAGTCACCAAAAAGAAATTGTTCCAAATGAATCAACGAACGCAGAAGCAAACAAGTGAAGTTATCGAGCAGCCTGCCAAGGCAAACTGCTCAAGGGACCATCACAAAAAGAAACAATTTCATAATAATAATACAACAAGAGCAGAATAATTTGACGCGCAACCTATTAATATTATTATTACTAACCCGCGTGGCTTAGTGGTTAGAATACTAAGCCCGTAAGCCGAAGGTCTCTGGTTCAAGTTTCGTTGGCGTCAACGAGATTTAGTTCGAGTGGTTCTTTGGACGGATTATAAGCCTGTTCAAATGTGATACGTGCTGGTTTAAAAATCAGAACCTATCACAGCTGGCTGGACGGACACACAACCAAAGCGTGATAATGATCATATCACCTTGTGGAGCGGCCGATGCATTGCATCATGACAATGAGATACTTTAACTATCTCTAAGCGAAGGCCCGAAAGGGGCTGTAGGGCTACAAAGAAGAAGAGAAAAACCCCGCCACTATCATCGCTACCATTACCGATAAAAAGTTTTTCCGAAAAAAAAAAATAACAAATTAAATCGATAATCGCAACACCATTTCGAACTAGGTAGATTGTTGAAACAACAATCTGCCATTTCCGCCATGAAAAGGCTCGTCGAGGGAGGTGGTAAACGGATTAGATATGAAGCGGGATTCGATTGGGAAAGAACGAGCGGGATGGGCGTCGGAGTGAACTTGGGGCTATTAAGTGCTTGATTTGTCATTGAGATCTGCTACACGTACCGAGTGTCTCTGCATCGAATGAGTATAAAACGTGTAAATATTAATGCACGAGTGATCGGTTGCTGGCTTGACGATGTGTGAGAAATTATTGTTGGATTACTGTGCACCAGATTTGGTATGATTATCCGTGATCGAGTGAGTTTGGATTCACATCCGTGTCTGCAATTCGGATGTTCCGGAAATGGTGATCAGATAGTGGGATTCTTCACCTGCTAGTAGGGCTAAATATAACAATTCCAAATTAATTTGTGTGGTATTGGAAATCCACTTGTGAAAAGTATCACGAGACTCCCTCACTCCCACTGAGATGTTGTTTTTGTTTCAGTGTTTGGTTCTGTGGTGAACGAAAACGAGTCCTTCAACTAGACAAAAGTGATTCTATAGAACGCGTTTGTGAACACAGTGGACTTCATATGCATTCTGCTGTGTCTATAATGTTAACGAGCGTGTGTATTGAAAAACAAAAGTAACAAATTTAGCATTTTACACAGCCCGGGGGTGTTCTATTGTTGTCTTTAACTCTTTAAAGTGTTTTTGGGGCTAGTCGATGCCCTGTACATTGCGCTACGCGGAAGGACTTATCGCTGAATACTATTTGCAATTTACGAAATCGTGTTCCGGCCTGGGTAGTTTCTTCTGGCCGCAAAATGTAAAGGAAAAGCAGCAGATGAACGAGGTCATTGACGTGACACTCAGTGACATCTTGTTAACGGTCTTGCGTTGTCGAAAAATATTGAAAGTAAATATAAATAGCTGCTGATTGCTGTTAGAAAGCCGAAATGAATTTATACCGATAATGTAATAACGAAACTTTATTTTGTCCTTTGTAAACTTTTTACTCATAGTTATATTGTGTTTAATTTGAAAGCTGATAGATCTATCGTACGAAAGTAAAAGTAAACATACTACTGATGCTAGTGGAAGTAATGTAATTGCGAATTAGGTCACATGTCGAATATAAAATGAATCACGGGTCCTTAGCCACCCAAACAACGAGCGCTCGTCGGAGGAGAGGAGGACTGGATAAGTAGTCTTCTGGTTATTAATAAAAAAAGAATTATTAACTAAACAATTAAAGCAAAATGAGTACATTCGTTTTTGAAAGAGGAAATAAACGTGTTGGTGCAAGAAATATTTTATGACACAAAGTAAAATATTTTGTGGTTCTTCGGCCTCGACACTGTCGAGCCGCGACGTTTGATGCTCTGATTCGTAAATGCGATTTTTTTTTGTTGTGAGCCTTTGTGCTAGCCTGCAAGCGTATTCACGCGTCTTCAGATGAGGCATCAGAGCACCGCTGCTTTCATTTACGGACAATCGACATCTCACAATTCACTAAAGAAGTCAGGTCGACAGGAGTATGCTCCTACCATACTCAGCTTCTATGGTGCGACAGCCCAAGCCGGGCCTTGCCTTGCAGGATTAAGTTCCTGCAATCATCACGGTTATGCTACCTCGCCTGCCAGTTGATCACTCCAAAAGGATTCTATCGTATCTTCCCATCGAGTCCTCGCTCTACCCTTTAAAGTTCTTGGCCGGTTCTCTTCCGTTGTTTCTACATGGCGCACCTATTGCAATTTGATTAACTTTACACAAACGGATACAGGTGGTTCGTCAGATAGTTTATACAATTCATTATTGTAATGTAGTCTCCACTCTGTGCCTTCTTTCACAGCGCCGTAGGTTTTTCAGAGCACTTCGCGTTCAAATATGTCCACCGCCTTTTTGGATTCGGTCGTCAAGGCCCAAGTTTCACTTCCATACAATAGCAAGGGTTTGCCCAGTGATTGGTAAGTACGGAGCTTATTCTGCTGTGCGCAGCTCTGGACCTTAGAATTGGAGGTACGGAGTAATAGACTTCATTTTCGATGTCACTTCTATTCAGATTGGATCCAAGATAAATAAATTAATCCATTCTTTCAAGGTTATAGTCTCGTACGGTCAGCTTTTGTCAGCCTGGAGTGTTCTTCGTTGTTCGAGTAATGAATTTAGTTTGAGTTTCATTAACTCGTAGGCCAACTTGGCTTGATTTAGGTGTTGGGCTCAAAAATTCTCCTTTGACATCGGAGATGGAATGTAACATAATATTGACGTCATCGTTATATGCTGCCAATTGTGTAGACTTGAATATTAGTGTATCCGAGGTTTCAGCTGATCTCTGGCTGATGTCATGTTCCAGTGCAATATGAAAGCGTATTGGGTTGAGTTCATCCCCTTGTCCTAGGCCTGATTGCATTTTGAAGCTGTTCGTTAGTTCACCGTTTATCTTGACCAAAGGCTCTGTGTTCAGCATCGTGACTTAAACCACGCGGACTGAATTTGTTGGGACGTCAAAGTTTGTACAGCGCATTTCTGTTAACACTGTCGTATGCTTGGTTAAAATCTACAAAGATTTGGTGCACATTCATGTTATATCACTAGCACTTTTTGAGCACCTGCTTTACTGAGAATATTTGGTCTAGTGTAGTTCGTCCACTTCGAAAGCTTTCTTCATAGTCTTCTATAATACTGTTACATGTACAAATAATTCTGCGAGCTACTGTCGCAATTGTTTTCACAACAATTAAGAGCATCAACAAAACGAATTTACTCGAAACCACGAGAACCTAACAAGCATAAACAACATCTGAAAGTGAGTCACTGCTCCATTCATTCACTGATGGAATGTTCCCGCTAATTCACCAATGTACGAGAACTGAGTTGAATGATTAGAGACCCTATATAAAGGCAAGCTGAATGAATGGGGGAATGATTCATTCATTCGACCGCGATAAGAACTGCGATAGTGTGTTTCGTAATAGTGTAGTGATTTAGAAGACAATTGCGATAAGAAATTTATGGACAAGTGTTAGATTTTTTAATAGTGAAAATTAAAATTAGTGAAAGTGTTAAACTGATTATTGTGCATTTTTGTAATTAAATAAACTCTTTTAACTTAAATTGAAAGACATTGCGTTTTCACTTTCAGGGAACGTTAAAATTATTGGCCGCGAATCATAACACGCGACAATACTTTCATAGTATGGCTTTACTTTTCTTCCTACGTTTTTGGAGTGTACTTGATAAGACATACATAGAAGAGTGATGCCTCTATTGTTTTAACAGCCAAATTTTTCCCACTTCATGTGCAGAGGAAATATACTTTTTCGCCAGTCTTTTGGTAACTGCTCCTCTAATCATATTCTGGAGCAGTTTTGTCGGAATTCCATCTATTCCAGTTATCTTATTTATCTTGAGGTTCCGCACTGCTGCCTGTACTTCGTCTCTGGTGCGTGGTGAAACTGGGACCTCTTGTTCTTCTTCTGCAAGATTCAACAGCTTCAGCCATTGTTGGTGAGGCTGTGAATAACTTCTGAAAATATTGCAGCTATCTGTTTTTAATTTCAAATGGGTTACCTATGATTGCTCCTTGTACACTTTTAAAAAGACTTGTTTGTGGATTGAAACCGTTTCTTATTCGTTTGATAGAAGCATGGGCTGGTTTGACTTCATGTAGGATCACTTTTCCGTTTATTTGTTGGATCTGGATATTGATGGTTTATCGTTTCTTTCCTCAGTACATATTTTTAGCTTGGCGTCGGAGGGTTTTATATTGTTCTTCTTTGGTCCGAGTGGGTCCCTGGGTGTATTCTTTGTACGCCGGGTCCCTTTTTAGGTTTTTGCAAAACGTTTTTTTACAATGACCTACCAGTTTTCCGACCTGTTTGTCCCTTTGACCGTCTGTCCGTGCGTCACAGCAAGCTTTCTCAGAAACTATTGAAGGTAGAAAGCTCATGCTTTGCGAAAAGGTCAGAAGTGGTGGTCTTACAAAACATTTCAAAATTTTGTAAGGGGGCTCCCCCCCCCCAGTACCGAAGTAGCCCTTAAACATTTTTTTTAAAGGTAGTCGCGTGGGGTATCAAATGAAAGATCTTGATTCTACCATTAGAATCTGAGTGGTATTTGTAGATTTTAAATTTTCGCCCATAAAATCAAAACGGTACCCTTAAACTTCTGCTTGCGATTATATAGACTAATGAAAGGCCTTAATGCTTACAAAATTCATCTTATATAATCCGCTTTCTTGCATTCTTCGTCGTACCAGTCGTTCCTAGTTCTCCTTGGTTTGTGCCTCAAGACCTCTTCGGCCGCTTCTATTTACCGTCTTTTTTACTATCTCGCACGTGGTTTTGATGTCATCACCTACAGAGGTATTTTGACGCAATTCTCGAGCGCTGACATGTACGTGGACGTTACTGAGCTATCATTTAGCTTGTATATGTATGTGGTACGCTGGGGTAACTAATATTCCCTGCTTACAGTTCTTGAAGATACGGCATCGGATCTTGACCCTTATAAGGAAGTCAGCCGAATCGATTTGAAAACGCGCACGTGTCAAGATTGCTGATGGCGGCTCGTTTTTGTATTAGAACATGGTCGATCGGGCTTAATGTGCGACCATCTGGGGATGCCCACGATCTTTTAAGGATGCCTCGATGCGGGAAACGTGTGGAGCTTATTGTGTAGCCTTTGCAAGTAGCGGTCCAATTTTTGCATTGAAGTCACCCAGAGCAATTTCAAAGTCTTTTGGTGACAATGGATCGACAGTGCATTCAAGATTCTGTAAAATTTGCCCTTAAATGCCTGCCGTTTGTTTTCTATGGGTACGTGACAGTTGATCAGCCAGACATTAAATAATTTGGTTTTGACACAAATCACATAGATCGATTTGTTAACGGACTTGAATTCGGTGATAATTTGTTTAAAGTTTCTGTCAACAATGAAAGTTACTTCAAACTTATGTCTTCTTTGCAATTTTTCGCTTTTAAACACGATGTGCGTTTGTATCCCAAATATGTTTTCACCGTGCTGTCTGGTTTCTTATACTACGAGTTGCCGCAGTGCACTTAGTTTGTTCAATTAACTAACCTCCCAAGTTCCAAAAGAATAGTCCTATATACGTTAGGGTAGTCGTTGCCATTTATCCAATCCAATTCGAGGCTGTTATTATGGTTACTACCATACGAGCTTTGTATTCAACCTATAAAATGAAAGCTTCCATTTAAATCATTTATTAATAAATACATCAAAAATTAATAGCCTCGAATTCAAATGTTGAAGTTGGGGAAAGATAACAGAAACTTACTCAATATTCTTATTCAAAGTGGCCGCCATGTTATCTTACGATTACTGATTGCACTCTTTGAACAATTTCTCAAAGATATTCATAATACATATCTTGCCTGAGATTTTTGGGAGAAAAATTAAGAAAACCGTAGTGTTTGAGTCCATTGATAACGCATATTGCTCCATGTATTATTGTTGCCATACTGGAAAATTAAAATCATATAACTTCGTTAAATGCTATTCGATCTTTCAAGATAGATCATAACATTCGGTTCACCATTAACGCTGAAGTTGAAAAAAATAAATTGACAAATCATACAATTACTAAGAAAGTTGCGCAAATTTGGACTTATGAGATACTCGTATGTATTGTTGTTAGACTAAGGATCTGCTTAGGATCAAAGGTGTCCAATCACGAGGGTGTACGTGAAAAATTTCATACTCGTACATTCCCCCCTGTCCTGCCCACTTCGACACAGGTTACATCATTTTAAGACCTGTTTTGGAAAAATCTCATTAAGACGTTTCATATGAGGAACAAAATTTGTTTGAAGGTCACTACCCGATATGGGGAGCCCCCTTAGAACTCTCTGAACAATTCTTTCACCACAACATTTTCAAGAAGTTATCACTTCTACCCTTTCAACAATGTTTGGCGTCTATAGTTTCGGACAAAATTGCTGTGACACACAGACGAAAGAACGGACAGATGGACAGACGGGTACAGACCATGATTTCAATTATGTTTTATATTTTAGTACGGCATCCTAGAAAGGGTTTTATTGAAATGTTTTGTGTATGCATACTTAGAAACAATATTCGCAGTATAAAAGACTTATCAACAAGAAAGGGACGATTGTTTATCAACATTAAATTTCAGTAGTGAATTATAACACAATATTTAAAGAAGAAAAATTATCTGAAAGGTCACAAAGCAAAATGATGCACCTTCGTACCTTACATGGGAATGAAATTTTAACGTGTCTACCTTAAGATTTCATGCTGAAAAATTGTTCACTCTAAGCCCACATTAAGACTGTTATGGACCAACACAGGCTTCATAATTTTTCAGACAAGAGTCGTCGTAATTTGTAAATTTGTAATTACATGCTAAAATAATAAAATTTCAGTTTAAAAAGACTTTAAATTCTTGCATGCAACCACTCCATGACCCAAACAGATTCTTCTGGCAAGACCTAGTGGACAAAGTGAACAAGGTTCCGCGGGGTATTGGCTACACGCTAGTTATGCGGAAGCTTGGTGGACTGCAGAAGGCTTGCATACATGATGCGGAAAAGATGGATGAGATAGTGCGGGCACTCTTCTCCGCCCATTCCATCCGTATTGACGCTGTCCATGGTGGAACAGCAGTCGAGTGTCCACTCTTCACACAACCGGAACTGAAGGAGGCAGTCCTTTCATTGAAAGCGAGGAAGGCTCCAGGTCCAGATGGTGTTCTGGCTGAGGTGTTGTGGCTCGTCTATCACCATTGTCCTGACTTGCTGCTCAGCACATTCAACGCTTGCCTACGGGACGGGGTTTTCCCGGTACGATGGAAGGTGGCGAGGCTCGTGCATGCTAGACTCGGCTGGGAAAGTGCTAGAGAAATTCATCAAGGGAAGATTCATTGACGCGATTCGTGCTGCTGAGGACCTATCTCATCAGCAGTACGGCTTTAGAGTAGGGCGTTCTACTATTGATTCGATTGCAGAGATGGTGAGCGAGGTCCGAAAGGCAGGGGCACATAGTCGTACCAAGCGACGGATCGTCCTGTTGGTGACACTCGACGTCAGGAATGCCTTCAACTCCGCTAGATGGGTGGATATTCTGGATACGCTGGAAAACACTTTTCAAGTTCCAGAATATCTAATGCGGCTTTTGAGGAACTACCTAAGGGACCGAAGCCTGCTCTACGACACGAAACAGGGCCAATGAAGGATGGGAATTACATCGGTTGTTTCCCAGGGATCTATCCTTGGTCCGGACCTGTGGAACGTATCTTACGACGGGCTACTGAGACTCGAAATGCCAGATGAGTCGCGCTTGGTCGGCTATGCGGATGATGTTGCAGCTCTGGTCGCTGGACGCACCGTTGAACAAGCGCAACTTAGGCTAGGCAACGCTCGTGGGTTCAGTTTAGCACTGAAGAAAACCGAAATGTTCATCTTGACAAAAAAGAGAATCTCTAGAGTAAGGATGATCAGTATTGGAGACATTCCAATCGAGTCGAAACCAGCGGATAAGTATCTGGAGCTACTGATTGACTCGAAGATGAGTTTCTCTGAGCAAATCAGGGCAACGGCTGAGAAGGCTGCTTCGGAAGTATTGGCTCTGAGTCGACTTATGGCCAACGTAGGGGGACTCAGCCTGTCAAGAAGACGCCTCTTGATGAGTGCTGTAGGGTCAGTGCTACTGTACGGAGCAGAGGTATGGGGTGACGCTCTCAGTAAGGATGTTTACCGAAAACGCCTGGCACAGGTGCAGAGAAGAGGAGCACTGAAGACTGCATCTTCGTATCCGACAGTCTCTGATTTGGCGGTGAAAGTCATTGCAGGCGTGATATCTGTCGGCATACTTGCTTGAGAGCGCCGCTCTATTCATCTGCGTCAAAACGAGGCTGCGAGGGAGATGACTGTCCGCGAGGAAAGACAGCGCGCACTCAACGATTGGCAGCAGTCTTCGGTGGATTGCCCGAAGGGAAGGTGGACTGCGCGCCTCATCACGGATGTGAGACCGTGGCTAAATCGAAGGCAAGGTGGGACTGACTTCTGCGTGACCCAGCTTTTCTCAGGTTGACAAGGGAGGTGTTTAGGTAGTCCAGTCGCCTTCCTGCGAGCATGGGAGTCCCACACTCTGTGCGTAAATGGGCATTTACCTCCCTACCACAAAAAAAAGTATTCTAGAAATACAAAACTATTTCTAAGCCATGGCAAATGCTACATAATAATCCATCACGCGAACAGACATATTGCTGGTACAGATTCTCATTTTCCAACTTATCGCTACTCATGCAAATGGTATTCTCAATATCGCATACGCAATCATCAGAAGCTATGAAAAAAGTCAAAACTTATTCAACAAATGATTCGCAATAATGCTTTGATTTTGCTGTTGTGCGTAACTCAACCCTGTCCTTATACACCTGAAAATTATAACTAAACGATTCAAATTGCTACTAACCAGATTTTCGTTCATAATTCAATTTAATGACCTATAAGAGCTAATCCAAATATTTGCCTCTTGCAATTATTAATGTCTTTTCCCAAAACAGATCCAGTCTCCCAAGGAGGCAGATTTTTTGCCCTTTATTTTACCACTGTTATTACCAAAGTATTTCATAGAAGCAAAACAAGAAATTTTCCATATTTTCTTAATATCCAAATATCTTAATTCCATAGCTGCTGCGCAAAATACAAATTCATATGCTTTTGATTATATTACTGATGGTGTTTAACATTATCAAGATATGTGTAAATATTTTCCTCGACCCAAAATGATTTGTTATCCACGCGCACTTGTGCATCAGTCAGTCAGTTGGAGTCTATCAAACTGTGCCTTTATCCAATAGCGAGCCGATTAAAAATATTTCAAAATATTTTAACATTTTTAATTGTTTATTTATGTTTGTTCTTACTTGGAAATGTGAGCGCGGCAGGACATTAGCTTTCATATGTTCTAATCTAAACTTAGTTTCAAAGAAGGTGAGAAAAGTACTGAAAATTTGAAAGTGAATTGGGAATAAATTTAGAATTCTATTCAAAGAAGAATGAAATATTGTTTATCTCGCATTGGTATTGTGCTTAGTAATGAGAGATTAAAATTTTTAGGAGATTTAAATATCTTATTTTACATAATTAATTGGAGATTAAAAATCAATTTAATGATCGATTTGAAGCGCACAGTTCCATGTGTGTAAAAATGGAAACTTTTGGACTTGTGGTTTGAAGTAAATGTACGTGACGAGTACAGTGAAAATCAAAAACGGCCAACTTGAGCTTAAAATGCCTTGAAAAGCCCCCGCGTCAAGTTCTGAAGACGCTGATCATTTTATTATCCAACACAATTATTTGCCTTCACCAGTTAGCTAGAAATTTATTTATTTGGTCAACTACTCGCTTTGCAGACAGAGACCTGTTATACTAATACTTTTGGCGTATGATCCGATTTTATTTTTTAAGATCTTTGAAAATATTTTGTATACCGTACAAAGCAGTGATACGCCTCTATAATTTTTGCACTGTAGCTTGTAACCTTTTTTGTGGATAGGGAATATAATTGAATGGCTCCACTCTTTCGGTGTATGTTTTTGTTGCCAAATGTGCTGGATGATCTTGTGATGTAGCTTTGTGAACACTGCTGCCACCTAATTTGAATTCACTGGAATCTCATCGCTGCCCGGTGCTTTGTAGTGAATAATAGATTTTCATATGTCCGTGAAGGACCGCAGCGATGTTCTGCTGCCTCGGCAGAGGAAGGTGTTGATTCCTGCCGAGAATGCCCTCGTCCGGAGACGCGTGAATGCGCTGGCAGGCTAGCATTGCGGTGTCGTGGGGCGGGTTCGTTTCCCCGGCACGAGGACTCACTACAAAACATTTCGCATTCACGAATTGCTTGCAGAGTTCGAGAGGACGACCGAAGTCGCAAATCAGTAGATAACCTCCACGAAGGAATTACGACTTGTTGCGAGAACAAGTGCAACCTGACAAGAAAGACTAATTTGGGGGTGACCTCGTCCTTACCCAAATACATTCAGGGCCCACAAATGAAAGAGGGGCAACCGGGTGGTGGTGGAGCCCCTTCATGCCCACCCAACCGGAATAAATCCAATGTTAAATCGTTGAAGTGGCCAGGTATTCCTCTTCTGAGTGGAAAACTCATACAACTTGAATTGTATGAACCTTCCCATCAGAAGGGGAGTACCCCGGTGACCAATTTATGTCATAGAATTATACAATGGAATTGCATAACTTTATGCCATAAAAAGGCACTTGGCTTGGGCCACTCAACCCATTAAGTCACCTGAAATAAAAAGGATTAAATTGTACCCGGTGACTGGCTCATATTTTGAGGGGGAAGCCTGCCACCGTACCGGGTCCTATACCCGGTTAGAAATGGAGGAAAGGAAAGACCCTCGGGTACGTTTTTAATTCATTTTTATTTTTTTTCTTTCAATTTTCAATCAATTCATTAGATCATCTATACCTAATCTAACTTATTGGTTTCTAACAGGTTAAATTCCGGTATTACACATTTTCTGATACTCTATAGCTGACCACAAAATCTTATTTGGAATTTGAATATAAATGAACTATTTATGTTACACTTATGTACATTTTGTATGGTGATAAATAATACTTAAATAAAAGGCAGAATTTTAGTAATGAATCAATTTGAGAAAGATAATCTTCAACACAGGAAATGTTTCAATTCCAATCTACCTTTCTGACGAGCGATGTTAACAGGGTTTTCAAAATTGCAATCTCTGGTTGAGAATTAATTCCAAGCTCTTAGAGAGCGATTTAATAGACTAAAATTATCGCCCTTTATTAAATTTTTGACTTTTAATTATAAGAATAATGTTCAGATACTGTTACATTACAGACTTCTGCGGAAAATGCCAGAACAACGATGTTGCAAGTGATTATTTTGCATGTCCCATAATTATCTCTTTTTGTTGCAACAAATACTCGTTTATACTTGTATTTTACCTGAACTGTCATTCTAAAATCCCAGTTGAGAAATTACATCATTATTAACTCTCGTTAAACACAAAAGCTTCGAATTTAATCTAAATTTTTTATCTGTCATTTATAATACCTTTTTATATTTTTGAATGGTGCAAAATTTATTGTTTATATTGTCTTTGATTTTTATCATTTCAAATTGTTATTCTTTTTATTGAATGGGTTTAGGCTATTATTTTAGGTGTGATATTTTATCTTATGGTTTAATTTTACTAAGAATTTGAATCAGTGCTGTCATATAAATGGGTAGTAGAAAGATTTATAGGGTAAATAATTAGGTAAATTTGTTTATTTAAATAAATGAATCAGTATTATTTTATAATTATTATTATTAAATAATAAGGTAATGTTATCTTATTTTTTTATTCAAATTTCGGGAACTTTTAACGGAGTATCACTAAATGCAAATGATATAATGCCTTTGATGTTCAAGTACATCGACAAAGCGTAAACTGAACATACTCTTTATTATATTAAAAATCCAAAATTTTTCATGAAATTGAAAAAAATGTTCACTTTCAAGAACTGATTAAAATATGTATGAATATAAAATTAAGCCTTCAAAATTAGACCAATAAGTATGCTCATTTACATATCCGGTATCGAAAACTAGTAAAGTGCAGATATTTGAGAGTGCCAAAAAAAAATCTATAGCAAGAAATACATTGAAGTTCACGAACAAGAATTACTAAAACCAGGCGTAATCTCTGGATGCACAACGTAATCAGTATAAAAATGGATACATGCAAATTAATCGCTCTGAACTCAGACAGATTCATTCAAATTAATCGTGTGATAGCAAAGTTCTATATGCAATTGATTACATCATGGTGCTATAATTTTCATGCGAACTTTATCCAAAAATATTTCGACAAAATTCATTGAATGCCACATAACATTCTATAGAGAAAATTATCTCTTCAAGATTATGTTTCTTAATGCTCAGGTCGTCTTGTATCTGAACACGACTGATAAGCTTTTCTTACAACTACACTTTCAATCGACGCTTTTAATTCTAAGGTTTTGTGACTTGAACTTCATACGGGATTCCAATAAGACGCGAAAATGAACATGCATGCAAAAGCTAATATGAATTTTCTATTACTTGAAATAATGTGAACTACTCAAGTTATGTCTGCGCCGAATAATGTGAAAGCCTCCTCTTCTCCCGACAATTCTGCAACCTTTCCTTGCAATTCCCGAAAAGCATGGACAGCCTCGATTTCCTGCTTCAGCTCTTTGATCGTTTTGCTAGGATCAATTTCCACGGTGAGCGTGCTGTGTGGCAATGTCTGGACCGTTATTATCACTTTGTTGTTTAGTGCAACTGGCCGACGTGCTTTAAATTTGGGCCTTCACTTCACTTCTTGCTACAGAATCTTCGCAAGCATTACTTTGTGCATTTCTATCGCGATCAATTTACTCCGACCACACACGCACTTTTATTTTTTCCACGCAAATATCCACCGTGTATTTACTAGTTTTTTCTCTTGTGTCTAATTAAATCTACATTTGCGAACTACCGTACTTTTCTTTTTCGTTGCCACATAGGGAAACGTGAGAAGATTCGAAGAGATATTTGTCGATCAAACGCGTATTTATTTTGTTCGGGTTGCCGGTTTTTCTTCGAAGACTTGCTCTCTGATCCTTCACTAGTTCATTTCACCCCAAGCATGCACCATTCAAACACAGAAATTATTCCATGAAAGTGTTCTGTGTACTTCTGTGAAACGTTCCAGTTTGTTTGTATTCTCACGATTCATCTCTGTGTGCACGCTTCTTCTAACAAGTATTGTGGAGGAGTTTCCGAATTTGTATTGGAACATGTACAGTACATTAACAACAACGATTCCACGCGAACCGACTTCCTTAATCGATGAAGCGAAGTTGCATCACAGCATTTCGAAAAATTTCCGACAAAAGAGCTAACGGTTAATTACAAATCCGTTACATGCTAAGTGCATTGAGTAACTAATTGTTACTAAATTCGGGGGCAAATCAATGACGCCTTTTTCCACATTTTCAAATTGTTTCTTCGTTTCATATCTCCTTTGGGGACCTGATTATTTCTGGGAACTAAAGAATAACTTTTCGACAAATGATTTAAGGGAGGGAGAAACCTTTGGACACCCAAGCGAAAACACTTCCACTAGATTTTGACGGAACACGAGTTTTATTCCACTTTTCGCTAACCCACACGACTAACAAGGTGTTCACAATTTGCACGATAACTTTATCGTCTATTTTTTTTTACAATATTTCACTGTCTTTTACGCGAGAAACTTTTCCACGTGTCTCGGCGATATTCTGATCAGCCCGCAATCTCCTCTCACTCCCCACTCGCTTCTTCTTTACGCGGCGTCCGCGCTGTCTGGCGGTTTCGAGCAGACTCCTGATCTCCATCCCATTCCTCGTTTGTCAGACGAAGCATCAGACTCGACTTGCCGGCGCCACTCTCCCCGATAATTCCAATTTCCAATGTTGTTATGTAGTTATCACCCATTTTCACGATTTACGACGCAATAGCATGCAAATTTCGCAAGCACAATTTAATATTCTCCACACTCAAGCAACTACGACACTTTATGGGCAAGTAGAACAATACGAACCCATTCAGAAAGGGGGAAATCACACAATTGAAGGTTTTTGTTGCTATCAAATGTACTTTTTCCTTATCATTTGTAGTTTATGACGGCGGTATTTGCAATTTCCCTTTTCACTGTCTTTTGTAGGTTCAATTAAGTTATCAATTGAAGGCAATTTGTCGTTTATGATAATTAGGCGTAATTAGGTGGGAAAAATCGGAAGAATTAGACAAATTTTAAGGGGTTTAAATGATACAATGATTTTAGCGTTCATATAATTAACAGGTTAAATGATACAATGATTTTAGCATTCATAATTAAAAGGGGTTAACCGTTTCGTTCTAAGCATTTGCATACCGCGTTACACCGCAATTCGTTAAATTATCTTCAAAAGATATTGTAATAAGATACTACACATTAGAAATTTTTAAACATTTTTAGAATTTTGTTTCCCGGGTGTTAAGTACAAAGGAAATTTTTCCACTTATTATTCCTGCAAAAAAAAAACGAGTGTTGCGATGGGGAAGGTGACTGAATCGACTGAATCCTTATTAAATTGCGTTCGTGCTGTGTGCCTGTGTCAGCGCTGCTTTTAGAGCCATAGTTCTTAGATTACTACAGGGCAGCTAATTTTCTCGTGATCCCAAGGCAATGCGGATTACGAAAAAGGAGCTGAAGGATCTTTCTGTGTCTCACGGGTTGCCTTCGGCGTCGGGACTAGAGATGACGAACAATAAAAGAACACAATTAACAGACGGACGGACTGACTTATGTCTATGTTTGCCTGGAAGTATACAATCTTCGCGCGTTTTTGAAAATATATGCGGACGGACAAACAGACGTGCCCAATTATCTATCGGCGCAGGTCTTTCGCGTGGTATATCCCCACTTCTTTTCCCGATGGATCCGTTATCAAGTAACGGTTAGGTCCCATTACCTTCTTTATGCGGCTTTTCAGGAATCGCCTATCCAGCTTGGCGTTGTAATGCCCCGCGGCGTCACTTTGGCGGAAATTTCGCCGGAAAACTTCATCTCCTTCTTTGAAATTAGCAGATCGTGACCGGAGATTGTACTGCGCTTCATTTGCACTACCTGCGGCCTTAATCTTCCGTCCGATCTGTTGGCGGAGGTCTCCTAAACGTTCGTGGGGCTCCAGCGCAACGACCGGGTCTCCCAAACACTTTAATTGCCGTAACAGCCGGTATGATTTACCGTGGCAAATCATGTGCTGTCCAAAGGCGGCAAAGTAAGGGGCGACACCGGTGACGGAATGATACGAGGATCGCAGGGCGCATGTGATGGCAGACAATCGCCGATCCCAATCCTTTTGAGATGGGTGGACGTAGGAACGGATCGCGGCCAATAGGGTGCGGTTCAACCGTTCTGACGCGTTGGACTGAGGAGAGTATATGGGCGTCAGTTGGTGTTCAATGCCATACTGCTCAAGTAGGCTCTTAAACTGCCGAGACCGGAACTGTACTCCATTATCTGAGTACACACTCTCTGGAACTCCGAACACATGGAATACCCGGTTCTCTAAGAATTTCACGATCGATGGAGTTGTGAATTTACGGATAGGTTCCACCATTGGGAATTTTGAGAGCTGATCTAGAACGACTATAGCTCCGATGTGTCCCATGGAAGACCGAGGATATGGACCGAGTAGATCGATGTATAGACGCTGGAACACGCGTTCTGGGACGTTGAGTTGACCCATAGGAGGTCGAAGAGGCTGGTTGGGCGCTTTGGTGCCTTTACAGGTATCACAGGCGCTCACGTAGTCTTTGACCTGGGATGCCATTTTAGGCCAAAAGAAGTATTTTTTTAGTCGCCGTAGTGTTCGACCGTAACCTCCGTGGGCACTTAACGGATGATCATGTGCGCGGAGGATCAGCTGTTGTGTCATTTCCTCCGGTACCCAGAGTTTCCAAGACTCTTCTTCCTGCCATGGATCACCAGTGGCGTATTCGTTTCGTCTATACACATAGCCGTCTATTACCTTCAAGTCAGGCAGCTGTGTCTGTTGGGTCGCTATGGTTTGCCTCAACTCTTTGTAGCTATCTGATTCGAAATGTGGGCTGTCCAAATCTATTTCGATGGGGTCCTCGTCATTTATTGTTATTTCGGCTCCCTCTGGGGAAAACATCCGTGAGAGAGTGTCGGGTACGATGTTCTGGGTTCCTTTCCGATGTTTGATGGAGAACTTGAACCCTTGCAGTTTAAGAGCCCATCTGGCTAGGCGTCCACTTAAATCTGCCTGGTTCATCAACCATTGTAGTGACGCGTGGTCCGTGATGATCTCGAATTGGTGGCCCTCGATATAAGCTCGAAATTTCTTCACAGCCATTACCGCTGCCAAACATTCTTGCTCGGAAACAGTATAGTTTCTTTGGGCCGAATTCAGCTTATTGGACATGAAGGCGATGGGAGCTTCCTCCCCTTCGTCGGTCAATTGCACCAGCACGGCTCCTACTCCATGTTGACTTGCGTCACAATGAATGGAGAAGGGCTTCGTGAAGTCGGGGCTGTGCAAGACAGGAGCTGATGTGAGGGCTTGTTTAAGCTCTTCAAATGCCTTTCGGCTGAGTTCGGTCCAAACGAACTTCCCTTTCCGCAACATGTCTGACAGGGGCGCTGAAACTGTTGCATAATTCCGAACAAACCTTCGGTACCAACCGCACACACCAAGGAAACGTCGTAGCTGCTTCACAGTTTTTGGTAAGGGGAACTCATCAATCGCACGCGTTTTGTCTGGATCCGTTTTGATAGTGCCATGTCCTATGACATGGCCTAAGTATCGGACTTCTTTCATGACAAACTTACTTTTCTGTACGTTGATGGTGAGTCCCGCCTTACTGATGTGCAGGGCTACTTCTTGTAGAAGTAGGAGGTGTTGATCGAACGTTTCCGTGATGAGTAAAAGATCATCGAGGTACACGAACACTTGGTGTTTCAGGTGAGGTGGGATGACCTTGTCCATCAACCGGGTCATCGTTTGCGGCGCATTACACAGGCCAAAGGGCATTGTGACGAACTGATATAATGGTCGTCCAGGCACTGTGAAGGCGGTCTTGTCCCTCGAGCCCTCATCGAGTGGAATTTGCCAGAAGGCGTCTTTTAGGTCGAGACTGGTGATATAATTGGCTTTCGGCAGTCTCCCTAGTATTCCATCGATGAGTGGAAGAGGGTACGCGTCCTTGATGGTAACCGCGTTTACCTTACGGGCATCAAGACAGAGGCGGACTTTACCTGGCTTTACAACCAAGGTTACCGGTGAGGACCAGGCACTTTGGGACTCTTCTATGACCCCCAACTCGAGCATCCTATCTAATTCCGCATACACCAATTTCTCCATGGCTGGCGAGATGGCGTAGTGTCTCTGTTTAATCGGTTTACTATCGCCAACGTCAATGGCGTGTGAGACTAGGGTGGTGCGGCCAAGGCCTTGGGTAGCGTAAGATGGGAAAGCAGCAATGGATGCTTCCAGGCGTTGCCGTTGGTTAGACGTCAGGTCATGCCTATCGGGAGTAGAAGTGATTTCGTTGACATTTCTGGTTTTTAAAGACAAATCGGTGAATAAATCGGAGGCCAGTCCAAAGCGAAGGACGAAATCGACACCAAGGTATACGTTCTGAGTCAAAGACGGGATAATGTAGAAGGTAATATCCTTCGTCTGACCCCTGAACGTCACGGGTGTTGTTAGTTTACCTCGTATAGGGTGTTTGGTGCCATCAGCTGTACTGATTTCAGTGCGCCAGGATTTAATCAAGTTCGGGTATTCTTGGAGCACTTTCGAGCCAAAGCTCGAGGCAAGACAACTGATACTGGCACCCGTGTCGATCAATGCAAACACGGTCTCGCCCAACACTTTAATTGGATGATAAGGTCTGATCTCATTCTCAGCAACCTCCGAGATGTTACAAGAGTTTACGGTTTGACGGCAGGTGCGCACTCTCTTGCGGAAATTCCGCCAACGACGGGTTGACCATTTTGTCGTGCACGGACGGGAAGTGACAACTTCGGAAGCAAATATTCGCTCTCGAGCCACCCGATATTCCTGCAGTCTAACATGATAAGGTTTTAGAGTGCGTACTTGAGGCTGCCGCGGTTCTTCTGGCAGTGACTGCGATGGTCGTTTTAATATTGTCGTTGGTGAGGTCTCCGGAAGAGAGTGAACATCCGCAGTCGTAATGGTTATGGCTGGTGGGTTAACGTCAGGTTGGTTGGGGTGAGCCGCTGACTGAGGAGCTACTGCTGGGGTTTCGAGTACCGCTGAGGTGGTCGGGTACTCTTTTGGCCGTTTTTTCGTGCGGCACATTCAGAACAGTCCGGGAAGTAAGTGTCCGGCTTGCCGCAACCGTAGCAGAAAACCTTACGTTCTGCGCGGCATGAAATGAACCGGTGTCCGGTTTGGTGACAATTCCAGCAGGTCGTAAGACTTCCCACTGCCGCTACAGCAAGCTGGTCTGGGTCCAAATCATCCTCCAGATCTAGGGTGGTATAATCTGGGGCCAATTCCGCGATTCCTCGTCGAGGACCAGTCCTGGTTAGTAAGTATGGCCGGTCCCGTAGGTCTTCCTCAAACCCTTCTATACGACGCACATTTCTCAGCAGGGCCTCCATACTCTGTGGATCGGAGTTCACGATATGCCGACGAATCTCCGGTCTTAGATTGCGCTTTAGCAGGCGAAGAATTTGGGTAGAAGACAATGGCTCTGACAGCTGGTCATTCAACCGAAGGATATCGGCTCGATATTTATGGAAGGACTCGTCCGGACGCTGCCATCTAGCATTCATCTTATCCAGGACTAATTCGTCCATGTCGACCGTAGGGTATTCCATGCGGAGTACCTCCTTCAGCCGTGACCAGCGTATGGATGGTGGAGCTGAATGTATCCTCCAATATGTCTCCAGGGCTGCTCCCCTAAGCAGCATTGGCAGGTATCCTGCGAGCGCTGTGCGGTCTCCTGCTAGCATCTGCTCAATCAGTGACTCCACCCGACTTATGAAAACCTCCACCGTTATCGTATTGGGTTCCCCACTGAAATGTAGATTCCATCCCTGGATGATGCTGGGGATCTGTGTCGGCTTCAGCCGATACATGTCGTGTGGATGGAAGCGTTGGTCCGGCGGAATCACGGGAGCCTGATTTGGTGGCGGTGCTTGGCTCAATCGGGGCCGGTAAACTGGAGCCAACGGATTCATGGCTGTACCTGGCCGGATCCGTTCGGGATCACGCCGCGAGTCTACTGGGAAGTCCCACGGATTTGGGTCCGAATCCCACATAGGAGGAGTTCTTGGCCGGGATGGTGCGGGGTTCTCTCTCTGGCTCTCTAGAGAGGCGAGCCGGGTGGACATGTCCTGTACGAGCGCCATTAGATCTCGTAGAACTGTGGCTTCCACAGCCACCGGTGGACTCGCTTCTTCTGCAGGCGGAACTGCTTCAGCCCTGTAGTCATCGTCTCGTGCACTCCTTGTAGTGGATGGAAGGGGTCCGCTTTTGGGGACAGCTCCACTTGTACTGGAGGACTGAGGTCGTTCTGTTGCTGGCTGTGCGATTTCCAAAGGCTGTCGACAGAGCGGGCACGTGGATGAAGTTTGCCGCAGTTGTGCCAAACACAGCTGATGTAGCCTGTGTCCGCACTGCAACCTCTGGCTTGTAGTTTCGTCCATGTCCTCGTGACAGATGGAACACAATAGAGCTGGTCCGGCATCCGACCGCAACTTTCTCCTTTCGGGAGTTCTTTTGGTGGGCATGCTAAAAGAAATTTAAATTGCTAACTAAAAACCTAAATAAATATATATATATAAATAATGAAAATGTGAAAAAAAATGATGCAAAATTTATGATTTGTAAGTGGCCGTCAGTGGCGAACTATAGTCGAACCTCACAAAAAAAAAAAATGTATGATAAAGTTTCAAAAAAAGTTTTAAGTTATCAAAAAAAATAATCGGTCTTTCCTTTCCGTCCTTCCTCCCAAGTATGGACACCATGGCACAATCCTTCTAAAACGTTTCAGGGACACTCTCTTGTGGCACCATGAAAATCAGGGTTCCGAAGTGATCCCTCATTAGCAAACTTCTCAAGTTACAGCTTGTCAGCCCAGGGTGGGATTCTAATCCACAAGCAGCGCGTGTCTTGTCATGGATAGTCATGGATTAGCTAATCAGCCAATCACATGAAATCAAAATCCATGTAATTTAAGACACTTAGGCACCGCTGGTTTGGGGAGCGGATCAGAATCCTCCGCAAAATAGATGTTGGGATAATAACCTCCGAACACAAAAAGGGACTCTAATATAATTTGGCCTTACTAGTTATACAATGGTGGTAAACCACCAAGGTATAAATCAAAAGAAGGACCAAACGATATTGATGTCCGAAGACAACACACGTTCGGAAGTTACTCGGCTGCTGGGGCACGATTAGTGCAAAAACCCTCGGGAGTTATCTACCCGCCAAAATTTCTAACACCTTGTGGGGACACCTAGAGACGATGGACTGTCTCGTGCTCACGACTGATGATACAGCCGGGCTTTTCGGGCCCCACGTTGGGCGCCATTTGTAGTGAATAATAGATTTTCATATGTCCGTGAAGGACCGCAGCGATGTTCTGCTGCCTCGGCAGAGGAAGGTGTTGATTCCTGCCGAGAATGCCCTCGTCCGGAGACGCGTGAATGCGCTGGCAGGCTAGCATTGCGGTGTCGTGGGGCGGGTTCGTTTCCCCGGCACGAGGACTCACTACAAAACATTTCGCATTCACGAATTGCTTGCAGAGTTCGAGAGGACGACCGAAGTCGCAAATCAGTAGATAACCTCCACGAAGGAATTACGACTTGTTGCGAGAACAAGTGCAACCTGACAAGAAAGACTAATTTGGGGGTGACCTCGTCCTTACCCAAATACATTCAGGGCCCACAAATGAAAGAGGGGCAACCGGGTGGTGGTGGAGCCCCTTCATGCCCACCCAACCGGAATAAATCCAATGTTAAATCGTTGAAGTGGCCAGGTATTCCTCTTCTGAGTGGAAAACTCATACAACTTGAATTGTATGAACCTTCCCATCAGAAGGGGAGTACCCCGGTGACCAATTTATGTCATAGAATTATACAATGGAATTGCATAACTTTATGCCATAAAAAGGCACTTGGCTTGGGCCACTCAACCCATTAAGTCACCTGAAATAAAAAGGATTAAATTGTACCCGGTGACTGGCTCATATTTTGAGGGGGAAGCCTGCCACCGTACCGGGTCCTATACCCGGTTAGAAATGGAGGAAAGGAAAGACCCTCGGGTACGTTTTTAATTCATTTTTATTTTTTTTCTTTCAATTTTCAATCAATTCATTAGATCATCTATACCTAATCTAACTTATTGGTTTCTAACAGGTTAAATTCCGGTATTACACATTTTCTGATACTCTATAGCTGACCACAAAATCTTATTTGGAATTTGAATATAAATGAACTATTTATGTTACACTTATGTACATTTTGTATGGTGATAAATAATACTTAAATAAAAGGCAGAATTTTAGTAATGAATCAATTTGAGAAAGATAATCTTCAACACAGGAAATGTTTCAATTCCAATCTACCTTTCTGACGAGCGATGTTAACAGGGTTTTCAAAATTGCAATCTCTGGTTGAGAATTAATTCCAAGCTCTTAGAGAGCGATTTAATAGACTAAAATTATCGCCCTTTATTAAATTTTTGACTTTTAATTATAAGAATAATGTTCAGATACTGTTACATTACAGACTTCTGCGGAAAATGCCAGAACAACGATGTTGCAAGTGATTATTTTGCATGTCCCATAATTATCTCTTTTTGTTGCAACAAATACTCGTTTATACTTGTATTTTACCTGAACTGTCATTCTAAAATCCCAGTTGAGAAATTACATCATTATTAACTCTCGTTAAACACAAAAGCTTCGAATTTAATCTAAATTTTTTATCTGTCATTTATAATACCTTTTTATATTTTTGAATGGTGCAAAATTTATTGTTTATATTGTCTTTGATTTTTATCATTTCAAATTGTTATTCTTTTTATTGAATGGGTTTAGGCTATTATTTTAGGTGTGATATTTTATCTTATGGTTTAATTTTACTAAGAATTTGAATCAGTGCTGTCATATAAATGGGTAGTAGAAAGATTTATAGGGTAAATAATTAGGTAAATTTGTTTATTTAAATAAATGAATCAGTATTATTTTATAATTATTATTATTAAATAATAAGGTAATGTTATCTTATTTTTTTATTCAAATTTCGGGAACTTTTAACGGAGTATCACTAAATGCAAATGATATAATGCCTTTGATGTTCAAGTACATCGACAAAGCGTAAACTGAACATACTCTTTATTATATTAAAAATCCAAAATTTTTCATGAAATTGAAAAAAATGTTCACTTTCAAGAACTGATTAAAATATGTATGAATATAAAATTAAGCCTTCAAAATTAGACCAATAAGTATGCTCATTTACATATCCGGTATCGAAAACTAGTAAAGTGCAGATATTTGAGAGTGCCAAAAAAAAATCTATAGCAAGAAATACATTGAAGTTCACGAACAAGAATTACTAAAACCAGGCGTAATCTCTGGATGCACAACGTAATCAGTATAAAAATGGATACATGCAAATTAATCGCTCTGAACTCAGACAGATTCATTCAAATTAATCGTGTGATAGCAAAGTTCTATATGCAATTGATTACATCATGGTGCTATAATTTTCATGCGAACTTTATCCAAAAATATTTCGACAAAATTCATTGAATGCCACATAACATTCTATAGAGAAAATTATCTCTTCAAGATTATGTTTCTTAATGCTCAGGTCGTCTTGTATCTGAACACGACTGATAAGCTTTTCTTACAACTACACTTTCAATCGACGCTTTTAATTCTAAGGTTTTGTGACTTGAACTTCATACGGGATTCCAATAAGACGCGAAAATGAACATGCATGCAAAAGCTAATATGAATTTTCTATTACTTGAAATAATGTGAACTACTCAAGTTATGTCTGCGCCGAATAATGTGAAAGCCTCCTCTTCTCCCGACAATTCTGCAACCTTTCCTTGCAATTCCCGAAAAGCATGGACAGCCTCGATTTCCTGCTTCAGCTCTTTGATCGTTTTGCTAGGATCAATTTCCACGGTGAGCGTGCTGTGTGGCAATGTCTGGACCGTTATTATCACTTTGTTGTTTAGTGCAACTGGCCGACGTGCTTTAAATTTGGGCCTTCACTTCACTTCTTGCTACAGAATCTTCGCAAGCATTACTTTGTGCATTTCTATCGCGATCAATTTACTCCGACCACACACGCACTTTTATTTTTTCCACGCAAATATCCACCGTGTATTTACTAGTTTTTTCTCTTGTGTCTAATTAAATCTACATTTGCGAACTACCGTACTTTTCTTTTTCGTTGCCACATAGGGAAACGTGAGAAGATTCGAAGAGATATTTGTCGATCAAACGCGTATTTATTTTGTTCGGGTTGCCGGTTTTTCTTCGAAGACTTGCTCTCTGATCCTTCACTAGTTCATTTCACCCCAAGCATGCACCATTCAAACACAGAAATTATTCCATGAAAGTGTTCTGTGTACTTCTGTGAAACGTTCCAGTTTGTTTGTATTCTCACGATTCATCTCTGTGTGCACGCTTCTTCTAACAAGTATTGTGGAGGAGTTTCCGAATTTGTATTGGAACATGTACAGTACATTAACAACAACGATTCCACGCGAACCGACTTCCTTAATCGATGAAGCGAAGTTGCATCACAGCATTTCGAAAAATTTCCGACAAAAGAGCTAACGGTTAATTACAAATCCGTTACATGCTAAGTGCATTGAGTAACTAATTGTTACTAAATTCGGGGGCAAATCAATGACGCCTTTTTCCACATTTTCAAATTGTTTCTTCGTTTCATATCTCCTTTGGGGACCTGATTATTTCTGGGAACTAAAGAATAACTTTTCGACAAATGATTTAAGGGAGGGAGAAACCTTTGGACACCCAAGCGAAAACACTTCCACTAGATTTTGACGGAACACGAGTTTTATTCCACTTTTCGCTAACCCACACGACTAACAAGGTGTTCACAATTTGCACGATAACTTTATCGTCTATTTTTTTTTACAATATTTCACTGTCTTTTACGCGAGAAACTTTTCCACGTGTCTCGGCGATATTCTGATCAGCCCGCAATCTCCTCTCACTCCCCACTCGCTTCTTCTTTACGCGGCGTCCGCGCTGTCTGGCGGTTTCGAGCAGACTCCTGATCTCCATCCCATTCCTCGTTTGTCAGACGAAGCATCAGACTCGACTTGCCGGCGCCACTCTCCCCGATAATTCCAATTTCCAATGTTGTTATGTAGTTATCACCCATTTTCACGATTTACGACGCAATAGCATGCAAATTTCGCAAGCACAATTTAATATTCTCCACACTCAAGCAACTACGACACTTTATGGGCAAGTAGAACAATACGAACCCATTCAGAAAGGGGGAAATCACACAATTGAAGGTTTTTGTTGCTATCAAATGTACTTTTTCCTTATCATTTGTAGTTTATGACGGCGGTATTTGCAATTTCCCTTTTCACTGTCTTTTGTAGGTTCAATTAAGTTATCAATTGAAGGCAATTTGTCGTTTATGATAATTAGGCGTAATTAGGTGGGAAAAATCGGAAGAATTAGACAAATTTTAAGGGGTTTAAATGATACAATGATTTTAGCGTTCATATAATTAACAGGTTAAATGATACAATGATTTTAGCATTCATAATTAAAAGGGGTTAACCGTTTCGTTCTAAGCATTTGCATACCGCGTTACACCGCAATTCGTTAAATTATCTTCAAAAGATATTGTAATAAGATACTACACATTAGAAATTTTTAAACATTTTTAGAATTTTGTTTCCCGGGTGTTAAGTACAAAGGAAATTTTTCCACTTATTATTCCTGCAAAAAAAAAACGAGTGTTGCGATGGGGAAGGTGACTGAATCGACTGAATCCTTATTAAATTGCGTTCGTGCTGTGTGCCTGTGTCAGCGCTGCTTTTAGAGCCATAGTTCTTAGATTACTACAGCTTTATTATTCTTTTGAGCTTTGATCGTAGAAAAAACTTCATCCAGAGTTGGTGGGGCCAATGGAAGCTCTCCGAAAACATCTATAGGCTCCAATGTTTTGGAGCCGTGCGTAGGAGTAAGGAGGTTCTTGAAATATGATGCCCATCTTTCCTTAATCTTTGTTTCATCAGCGATGCCATCACGAAATAGCGTCGTTTTGGGGTAATAACCAAATTTCAAACTTTTCGCTACTTCTTATGCTTGTCTTATGTTGTTGCTCGCTAAACTTACATCTATACTCAATTGGTCGTCGTAGTATTTCCTTATCTTAATTCTAATTATCTTATTCTCTACTCTTCTGAAATTTTAATAATGTTCTCTCTTCGTCCTGGTTTTCCTACCTACGTATTCCTACGCAGGAAATTAAACAACTCAAAATAACCAAAGCAGTCTTATTGGATAAAATACATTCTATTGATTTATTAGATCTCCCGGTATTCACTAACTTCAATTAAAAATGGAAAATCTAAAGTTTCGTAAGTAAGAATATACTCCTGCTGGAAGCGTTTTGTATTCAATATAAAATGACTACTTTCAACATCAGTCATTCATAAATTAAGTCAGTTTATATATTATTTTCAGTCAAAAGTTTATTTTTGGAGAAAAACGAGATTAAATATTTCAGAAATATTCATAATAAAGGATATTTTTATGAATACTCGTGCAAACCAAAGAAGCCCATTCGATAAGAAGCGCATGTTAATGCAAGGTCACAAATTTTTGTTGTTATCATCCAAGAAAACTTATACAACTTTATCTTCATTAAATATTATTAGAAACTTTTAAAACTCGCAGCTAAAGTCAACCGTATACTCGTATTTCACTATCTGGGTATCAAATTTAAGTCAAGAGTACTCTTATGATTTCATTCAGAAAAATGACATTCATAAACTATACTGTTATTAACAAAATTTGGTAAATTTGACCTTTGGAGTATTTTCTGTTGTTGTATTCATGAAGACCTACAATCACGATTTTTTTACGATTTTCCTGAACGAGAGGTAAAAACATATTTCGTACATTTGCCCCCTGCTGCATACCTTGACACTGATTAGGTAATTTAAGGCCTGTTTTGAAAAGGTCTTATTAAGACCTTTGATACGGCACACCGCTAAACTACCTTTGATGAAAAAAAAACTTTAGGGTTACCCCTCTGTACGGGGAGATACTACTTAAAGCTCTGTCATTTTTTTCACCTTAGTACTTTCAAAAGGCCGTCACTTGTGAAATTCGCACAGATTTTGATGAATATAGCTCTTATAATTTCAGAGAAAATCTGCTGGGGCACACACTCGGACGGACCGACATAGGTCGTCACTTTAATAGGTTCTCGTATTTCAGTATGAAACACTAGAAAACATTCTTTCTGCGTTTCATGTCCAGACATTTCCCGGTCAAACAACTCCCAAAAGGTAGAATAAGGGACAGAAGCTACTGAATTAGTAATAATATCGAGCTTTAAGTGCATGTACATGTGGGCGTGCCTAAGCAAACATTCTCTCCTGGAAAATTTATTTATTATTCGTCGTTGGATATAATAAAAGAGAATATGAGGCATGTTGAAATTTATATATATACACATGTGGGAGAGGATTCATTGATTGAATTCCCATTATTAAATAGTTCTTGGCTGACAGATGTATCTATATACAATATTTATTTAATATGATAGTAGTGTATTCAAATAAATATGCTTTGACCCCAAAACATTCTCTTTTTCATTTAACCACTGATAAGCTATAATATATTTAATACTCGTTCATGAAATCGACCAATTATTTCCAGAATATCATTTGTCAACCAAATTTAATATATGATTATACAAATTT
This sequence comes from Odontomyia ornata, assembly GCA_963969285.1. Classification (NCBI taxonomy): domain Eukaryota; kingdom Metazoa; phylum Arthropoda; class Insecta; order Diptera; family Stratiomyidae; genus Odontomyia; species Odontomyia ornata. Next base: position 63,971,643 of record OZ017741.1, on the reverse strand, counting down.
ACTTTCGACTATATTTTATATACTTGACAATATTGATAGTACTGCAGTCAAAAACATCATATCCTCTTTTATATTTACAAGTGTATGCGTATTTGCTTAACATCTCTTGTGTCCTCTACTCATCAGGGTTAATTTTTGAGCTGTGTTTTATTTTAACAATTTTTCAATCAAGTCAACGATTTTAAAGACTGAAGTGGTTTCAGATTGAAAGCCTATCAACGATGAATTCATGTGTGATTGCATGTAATTGATCCTTTTGAGTTTCTTCTACATATATGGAAAAGGTGAGCAGTGAATTCGAAATGAAGTTCTCATTGCATTTCGACAAATGAGGAGCCACTTGTAAATTTTCCAATAAGTTGCATAGATGATGTTCACAACCTTCAACCAACGATTTTGAGCCAAACATTGAATCAAGGTCTGTTACTGATTGCTGTAAAACAGTTATTAGGATGTTTTTTGGCAAGTGGCAGATATATGATAACAATGTCAAGGTGTGCTGCTGGATGAGGATGTTTGGATCGAAATTTAATTCTAGCTGCAGCTAATTTGTGTAGTCATGCATAAAAAATTTTCCGCACAGAAAAGCATGGTGCGCTATCCATTTCAATGTTTTTAGACAAAAGAAAAGTAAATAAGAAAAATCGAAACCGGCTTGAAGTGCCTTGCAATTGGTCGACATGTTTTTAACCATTCACTATTTAAGCTGAAAAAATTAATTTAGCAAGGACTCAATGAATATTATTTGTTCATTTTTAAGATTATTTAAGGTCAGTTTGATTTTTTCAGGATTTATTTATTTATTCCATCCATTTAACAAACTGAATAATATCCAATAATGAAATGGAATGCAAAGAATAAATAGAGTAACATTAATTGAAAGTAATAAAGTGATAATAATTGTACGTTAAATTAGTAGTAAATCTTCTAGTATTTTCTTAAATAAGAAGAGGGGAAAGGACCAAGCGCGAGGTTATTATACATAATTTCGTACGATTCCTAAAATTAGTGAATGAAAATATAAATCAGTTCTAGCATATGCGAAAACGAAATAAGAGCTCACCCGAGATGAACGAGATGTTTGTCGGAAACGGAGCTCTGAAAAAATATTGAAGGGGACTTGATGGTAGCAGATTTTATACAAACAACATGGGTCTAAATAAGTTCGTCAGGATATTAGGATGGAAGAGAAAGAAAGGATAAACGACTTTCAAAGGGCTGATACGTCAAATTAAACTTAAAGGAAAGAAAACGCGTAAACTTTCTTTGGACAGTTTCTGAAGAAGAGACGAGATAGGAATTTCGGGGGGACCAGACAACAGATCAGTATTCCAGCAAATGGCGAACAAGACGAACAAATAGGTGGATAAAAGAAGAGATGCTATTAAATTTATGTACATGCTTAAGGAAAAACCCGGAAACTCTAGGCGCCTTAGTAATCACGTTTAAAGTATGTGCATCAAATTTGAGTTTTGAATCAAAAATGACTCCAAGGTCCTTATGACTAAGCACTTCAGAGAGCAAAGTATCATTTAATATATAATTATTATTAATAGGGAAAGTCATTTTATGACATTTAGTAATGTTAAGACACAAATAGTTTGAACCATACAATTTATTTAGAGGGATTAGTTTGTAGGAGCTGACAGTCTTAAATGGGATTTGACTGCTCGAAATACTTTGAAGTCATCAGCACACAAGAGGCAAAATTAATTAATTACAAAGGGGAGATCATTTATGAACAACAGCAAGAGAAGGGGCACAAGGATTGAACCTTGTGGAACACCAGATGAAGGATAAAAAGGGCTAGACGTAGTACCACAGAGACTTACTGGACAGGGACAACACGGTAGGTAAGATGACATCCAAGATAGAAGAGCACCCGAAATGCCAAGAGCTTCAAGCTTACGAAGAAAATGATTCACGGTGTCAAAGGCCTTGGAGAAATCTGTGAATATCACATCAACTTGCAGTTGGTTATCTAAAGCTCTTGCAATACTTTTTGTGAACTCCATTAAATTAGAGGTAGTGGAGTATCCTCTGCAGCTCTGCAGCAATAATAGGAGGTAATGAATTTGAGATTCGATTATGAACCAGTCGCTCAAGTAACTTTGGAAACCCGGAAATTAAAGAAATAGGCCGATAATTGGAAACTGACGTAGGATACCCACAATATTAGCTGTTTTCCAAGGCTTAGGGAAAATTCCAGTTCTCCAACTTGATTGAAGAGGAGAAATAAAGGAAAATCCGACCTAAAGCCGATATTAGGATCAATAGCATTGATCAAAGATTCGACTTCAGATGCATCTGTACAAATAAAGGAAATTGGGAAGGGAAGACGATTAGGTTAGACAACAGGATGCACAGCTGCAACGGAAGGAGAAAAAGTCGAAGAGACAAATTGGACGAATAAGTCAGTAACTTCTTGAGCAGATGAAACTTCTCCACCATCCCAACGGACTTTACTAGGACTGGAAGAAGAGGATTTCAGTGACCTAATATTATACCAAACGCCTTTGTATTATTAGCCACAAGAGAACTATCCAGACTACTGAAATAAGTCTTCAGGGCATATTTCATTTCCTTCTTGGCAATAGCATGCAGCCTGCTAAGATACCGTCTATCTTCAATAGTGCCAAGTGTTTTAAAGACATGATATGCCTTATCTTTTGCTCCTAGGGCACTAAGCACTCGCCTTGTAAATCAAGGTTTTTGATTTACTTTACAAAATGTCTAAAGAGGTGTAAAACAGCAAATAAGGTTATAAATATAAATGTAAAATTTATCTGAAGCAGCCTCACAATTTAGGCCTCTAAAGAAATTTAGCCAGTTGACTAAAAGTAGTCCTGTATTAATAACATCATAGTTAGCCTTCAAAAAGTTAAATTTTGGAGTAGCATGAGGTTTGTTAAATTGAATTCCATCGACTATAAGATCTATAGATAAAAGAGGATGATGCCAATCAGGTGAAACATACGAATGTACAGCTTGAGATACAGATAAGCAGGTAACTGGAACATTTGATAGAACAAGGTCAAGGAGACGACCATTAGGATTGTGGGTATAATTTAATTGAGAAAAGAGCAATGAGATAGAAAAGATGACAGGATTATACAAATAGGATAAACTGATGAGATAGAAGGCATAGGATTATTCTTCTACCCTATGTATGGTAAGTGAAAATCCCCGCAAACCAATATTTTGGTATGAGGGTGTCGCAAAACTAGATAAGAGGATAGATCATCGAAGAACGTCTCATAAACAGTTAACGGTGAATTACAGGGAATATAGATAGACGAAATCAAGAGCTCTGTATTATGAGGGAGAGAAATTTTGACAACACATTCTAAAGTATGGGAAAAACATAAATCAGAACAAAGAGAACTAGGTAAAGTTTTGCTAACTGCAACCAAACCTCTACAGCTATCAGCCTTATTAGTAGCGATTAGTCACATCTATACACAATAGGATCAGGAAACATGTTTACATTCAGCCAATTCTCGGAGAAGCAAATAATAGAATCATGACTAAGATGGTAGGGGATAAGGAGTTCCTCAAGTTTGTTTTTGCAATACCCTATCAAAATCGATACTCGTCTGTCCATCCGTCTTTCTGTCCGTCAATGTTTCACGGCAAGTTTACTTAGGAACTACAGAAGCTAGAGTCATCAAATCTTTAAGCAGCTCAAAAGTTTTGGGTTAATGAAAATTTAATAATCGAATAAAATTTCAAAGGACTTTAAGCGGGGTCTGCCCATATAAGGATGCAACCACTTACGTTTTTTTCATTGAACATAGTCGAGTAGGTTATGAAATCAAAGGTCTTGCTGAAGCTTTTTAATATCCGTTGTTGAAACTACAATATAGCAAAGTAGGGAGGGGAAGCGCAAGAGCATGACAAAATTTTGTCCTCCCCTCCTCTCAGAGGTAGAAATTCACTAAATTTTATTAGTAACCGTATAATTTATCAATTTTTTATTTTCTTGAATAAAATCATGAAAGTATCCTCACATTCAATGAAATTCCACGTGCAAATGTGTAGTGAATAGGGATTTTCATATGTCCGTGAAGGACTGCAGCGATGTTCTGCTGCCTCGGCAGAAGAAGATGACAATATCTGCCGAGAATGCCCTCGTCTGGAGACGCGTGAATGCGCTGGCAGGCTAGCATTGCGGTGTCGTGGGGCGGGTTCATTTCCCCCAGCACGAGGACCCACTGCAAAAATATTTCGCATTCACGAATTGGACTGCTGGAAGTCAAGAGGCGACCGAAGTCGCAAAAAGTCTAGATAACTACACAGAGGGAATTAGAGCTTGTCATGAGAACAAGGGGAACCTGAAAAGAAAGGCGAACTTGGGGTGACCTCGTCATTACCCGACGAAGTTCATGGCCCACAAATGAAAGAGGGGCAAACGGGTGATGATGGGGCCCCTTCGTTCCCACCCAACCGGAATAAATCCATAGATATCTTGTTGAAGTGGCCAGGTATTCCTCTTCTGAGTGGAAAACTCATACAACTTGAATTGTATGACCTTTCCCACCAGAAGGGGAGTACCTCGGTGACCAATTTATGCCATAGAATTATACAATTTGATTGCATAACTCTATGCCATAAAGAGGCACTCTGCTTGGGCCACTCAACCCACGGCGTCACCTGAAACAAGAAGGATTAAGGTGTACCCGGCGGCTGGCTCATGGGTTTAGGGGAGCCTACCACCGTATCGGGTCCTATACCCGGTCAGAGGGGAAGGAAAGAAAAGACCGACTTGGCGTTACTTTATCACTCCATTATATTAACGCAATACGATTAAATTTATATAAATACGCAACATTTGCAATATAAATACAAGGAAAAAATTTTACGCAATAAAATTTAAATTCGATAAATGCGCAACATTTGCAATATAAATACAAGGAGAAATTCTACGCAATAAAATTTAAAGTCTATACATACGCAACATTTGCAATATAAATACAAGAAAAAAAATTTTTACGCAATAAAATTTAAATTCGATAAATGCGCAACACTTGCAATATAAATACCAGAATAAATTCAACGCAATATAATTTAAATTCGATAAATGCACAACATTTGCAATATAAATAAAAGAAAAAAATTTTACGCAATAAAAGGGTACTTACCGCACATGGTCCTTCGAGCGCTCGATGGCAAATGCGGGAAGTCCACTGAAACGTTCATTGAATACATTCGCACAAAAAATTAATAAATTTATATCTAAAGCGAGAATTTCTTTACGATCACTTGAAGATTTAAATAAGATTTAAATAGTTTACTTTAGAGAATTTTCCGCAAATTGCACTGGTCAAAAAAAATGTTTATTCTAATTAACATTCTACTATTATGTATAAAACCTCCGGAAAATTGTACGCTACTATGTATTGCAGTTAGAAGTTAACTCAAAAATAATTGTATTAAGTTCCGAGCGCATCAACACAATCCGAATCAACCACTGTTATTTTATTGCCATTAAAGATGCGACACACATTCATATATCCGCCAGTATAATAGTCTAAGCCACGAACAAGACTTGTATCAAGTACCACTTTTTTTTCCACGCCAAACGCTGTGCAGTAATTCAAACGGAGTTTCATTTCATCTAAGCCTTTCACTGCAGCCTTCACGGCTTTCCAACATTCATCTCCTAATAGTTTTTCTACTAGATCAGCACCACCTTGGTCTTTGAGATTTTGAATCTTCACAATATTTCCCCGTCAGTACTTCCTTCAATTTAGCCACTGGTGTATCTATCGATTCGGCTCGATATTTCTTAAACACTGCTATTATCTTAACCGAAACACCTTGACGCAATGCCATTTGTTGCGGATTATAATCACGTGTGGCCTTGGGCGTTATAAGTGTAAATTTTTGTGGAGCAGCTTTCTCTTCACCACTGAGTCTTGCTTAAAAGGCTAGGAGTTTCGACACCTCTTCATCGAACTGTAATATTTGAGCTTGCACAACCCGACACACGAATAACACAAACAGCCCTTAAGGAAAATTCACTCTTGCCTTCACACAACAAGCACTCTCGATGATACAGATCAATGCAAATCACTTTTGTAACATTTTCACGCAATCCCGAGTTGGAAACTTGCGAACAAACCCCATAAAAGAGCCGATTTTTCCAAGATACATGCGGTGAACCTCCATGAGGACTTTCCGTCCTTTCTTTTCTCTCAATTCCTCACGTCCACGCGCGTTCGCTACTTATAAAACGGATCAACCATTGTGTGATTTCGGGAAGAATCGGTCAGTGGAAAAGATCAATCACGTCGTGGAAACGTGCAAGTAGCGGGATCGAGTCGGCCTAAGTAATTGTTGACCAAGTTAGCCGTGAGAAACGGTCACAAAATCGAAATCAAAGGCATATGTGTCGGCCTGCAACAAGTGAGTAGCCCCGACACGCATATAGTGGTTGAGCAAAATGATATAAAAAGATTGCATTCTGCTTGACCTCAAGGAGTCGGTAGACGTTCAATATACTCTGGTGTGAGGTCCGCGTTCTGAATTACATTTCGAGGCAAGCGATTTGAGCGATTGTGATCTGTCCTGGATCTGGTTGAAGTGTGCATGGAAGAGAGTGCAAGGTGCTAAGTGCGAGTACGGGTCATATTGAGAAGTGATTTTCCACAGTTGCAGCAATTTGTGGAGCATTTGCCGGGTGTGAGACAATTGTGAAACTGGATCACCGATTAAGGGCGGAGCATCTAATCTCAAATTTGAACAAGGTACGTAACGTAATTGTGGTATTTCAGAGAAGGTTGAAATTTGGTTCTTCTGCAAAATTTCGCATACATCTGTCCCATAAGCATAACCGTAATTTGTTGCTCTCTCCTCAATTATACTGTACCGGTGTTTGCGAGACAAGATCTCTGCACTGTCTGGTGAATAAGGGCGAATGTGTCGAGCGGGTGGCAAGAGTCGATTTGATTAACGTGGGTTCCCGCCATGAATAGGCCTGACTCCACGGTCACCAATAGACAGCGATCGGCCTAAGCGCCAATCACCCAGTTTGCATTGAGGGAGCTCTCAACGTTCATACTGATAGATACGAGACCCAGCTGCATCTGACGGTGTTACAACGCGGAAGTCACCGCAGTTGCAGACATCAAGTTTCAGCAGAAGGATACGTAACCCGGGGTGGCAGACTGAGGCCGGCTAGCACTCAGTCGTGTCGTGGGTCTTCCAGGACACCCTTTGCTCGTGCTGAGCCACCCTTCATATAAAAACTAACACGAAAGGAAAACGACGGGAAAGTGGGAGGTCATATTGAGAAATGAAAAAATTTTCTCTTAATATGTACGGGCCATTTTATTGCAAGAAACGAAACAATTCAATAACAAAAAAATCCAAATCACTGAAAATAGTAAATTGTTTACGACTGGAAAATTATACCCCCTTTAATAGAGAAAGGAAAGAAAATTTTTCAAAAACTCATAGCCCAATTTTCTTTGATTAACAAAAATAAATGGATAGTAAAAATTTATTTTAATATATAACATAAGAGGATAATAAAAAAATTACTCACTCCTTCCAATGATGCAGAGCGCTCTGCAACTGGAGAGGGGGGCACTGAAAAAGTTACTTAAAAAATTCCTGGTTATGAATTAAATTTAATAAAATGGCGGCCACTAGTGTGATTTAAACCTTTCCCGTAGATTCAGATCAATAAAACACTGATTCCACCTTCCCGGGTTGCCAATAATTTAAAATTCGAGCTCAATATTGGAGAAATAAACGATGCTGTTTATTTTATTTTCTTGCCCGTTATTAATAGGTAAATGCTTAAGAATTTTTTTTTTTGAATGTCGTAATACAACAAATGAACTAGGCAATTTTTCACGCTGTTGTGTGAAACATCTATAAAAGCTGACGCGCTTAGTAGTGTGTTATATCAATATAGTCCAAATGTTGACAATATTCACTAAGAACTTCTTTTGCCGAAATGGTTTCCATGCGGTACGGAAAAATTTCACTTTTGCACCAGTTGTTCCTTCAATACCCCAGTTTGAATTGATCACAATCATTTCAATCACGAAAATCATTCACAAATCGTATCGCCCTCACACTTTGTCAGGAAATTAACGCGATGCTCGTCTTTTCATCTTCGAGTTTTAATTTTTTTCCTCGTCTTTGACGTTTTCGCCAAAAAAAATCATGCACTGCACACTTCAAAACCCATCTATCCCACAATTCAACGAATAAGTATTCCCCAATTCTTAAATCCACTTTTTCCTTTTTCACCATTCAATGTCGTTGTCGCCACTTCACTTTCTTCCGAACGCAAAACTCAATTTTTCTTCCCAAAAACCAAATACTGAATGCCATCCACTCCCAGAAAACCAATCCCGCAACTATTTCATTCCCAAATACCGCTGCCCCATCCGAGTACCGTAATCAAAGTTCAATACGAGTACACTTCGATTCCGCTACTTACACATCTTTTCCATATCGACAAACGCAACAATTTCCATTTTGCATATATGGCGATTTGCATAACCATGATAGCGTTTGGTTACATGCAAATTGTCATATACGAGTATACAGAAACAATTGCTTTTTTCGATATCTCAAATGAGTGTTTTCCTGCATTCCGAAGAACTTGAACTCAGGTTCGCAGCGGACTCCCGGTGGCGAGCCCACGACGCTACCAACGGAGCTACTTTCTGTTGATTTCCCATACATCGAATTAGCAACTTCAACTATGCACCTTTCTTAATGGGCATGGAAATGAAATTTGTTAGAAGGGAAGCGTAGATGAATTTTGTCAGTATAACAAATAAAATTTTGTTAGTGGGAGCTAATGAATAAAATTAATTAGTATGAAGGAAGGAACTAGGTTTTGTTAGGGAAAAGGGGTCGAATGAAATTTTGTTAATGGGAAGTAATGAATGGAGTATTGTTAGTGGAAAAGTTAAGATTATTATTATATTATTTTTTTTGTAATTAATGCCAGCACGCGAGAGTTTGCAACAAAGTTCAACGCCAGCCTTTGTTTTTAACCAGCAGCCACCAGGATACTTCCCGAAGGGCCGCAACCAATCAGCTGACCATTCAAATATGGGGCTCATCAGCTGCCTGTGGTACCTGAGTATATATATATATGTATATATATATATATATATATATATATATATATATATATATATATATATATATATATATATATATATGTGAGTTAATCTTGTTATCGAACAATCACAAAGCCATTTTTTTTTCGGATCAAGTTTTTAATAGGCGCTCCGGGTGCCCTGAGAATGCCAGTGTCCGTCGGTT